>OMLP01000942.1:71458-101192 GCA_900302685.1 Spondyliosoma cantharus | reverse complement strand
ATACAGTGTGATTATTGTATTATTTTTAAATTAATTCTTAACCAAACAGTAAAATAGTCAAGAGAAAAAGTAAATTCTGATGTGAGAAATTTAATTTTGGCTCAGAAAATTCATATTGCGATCAGCCATTTTTAATTTTTTAGATATTGAAAGTGTTGTTCTGAGTTTGTTTAATAGTTGAATGGTGATCTAAAAAAAAGCCTGACACTAACTGGATGTTTTGTTCTGTAGATGGGTGCGCTTTCTACGAAAAGTGATGGCAAGGATCAAAATAATGATGGGGAGCTAACGTTCCTGGGCCGGGTTCTGGCCCATTTGCCAGTGGACATATATCTGGGAAAGTTGATTGTTCTGGGTCACACCTTTGGCTGCCTGGATGAGTGCCTCATCATAGGTGAGAAACGACCTCAATTACTGCTTGTGCGTCTGCTTACAGTTGCAGAGACGTAGCTCGGTCAACAAAGTTATCATGACTGCACTCTTTGGAAATGTGTATGCATGCCTCCAATCTATGTTTTTGTCTTCTCTTATCATCAGCTGCCTCGCAGTCTCTGAAGAGTTTCTTTGCCATACCATCTATGCAGCAGCTTGCGGGTCACAGGTGAGTCACATCCTGCACTTATTCACAGGCTGCCAGGCTGTCAGTGTAGTTCATTTGTGTGTCCCATTAATTAATGTATTGTATGTTTTTTTTCTTTGTGCTTTCAATTTTCTTATTCTTCCAGGAGCAAGTTAGCCTTCACGTGTGGCACACCAAGTGATTCAATAGCTTTTCTCAATGCCTTCAAGGTAACTTGCCAAGTCCATAACATATTGTGGTTGGTGTTATTTGCATATTTGCCTGATGGCTGTTGTTTTTAAAACCATCCCCTCTTCCCCATTGCCTCTCATTGCTAGGCATGGCACAAAAAGAAGGGACAGCTGAGACACCCGAAGGTGAATAGAAACGCATGCGCATAAAAATATACAGTCTATGTTCATAAGTTCAAAATACAAAATATTTTGCTATTGTTGTACAGAACCACCTGTGGTTATTTATTATACATTATTTCCAAGATTGACATTAAAGTATGCATATTTTCTTCATGGTAATGAAGTAACATAACACTGTGTGAACGATATTTAGCACACCACTGTAACTTAGAAGTGGGAGGCAGTGGGAAGTACATGTAGTGAATGTTGCCTCTACTTTTCAGTTGTTTTCTTTACGTTTCTGTTCAGTTGGGCGTTAGGAATCAGCGTAGCACTCTGTTCTCTCATGTTATTTTATTAAAGTGTGAGGTTTGTCTGTCTTTACTGCTTTCTCCTCTTAGGAAGAGTTGGACTGGGGGAAAGAAAACTTCATCCAGATCAGGAAGATCAGGGAGGTATGGTGATCTAGCAGAGAGCTAGATCAAATGAGTTTGTCAAGCCACACGACAGGATGACTTTGCCATCACCAATCCTATAGTTTATCAGTCGAGAACATTGAATTTAACCCTACAGCTTGTTGTCATCCGTTATCAAGAATGAAACTTGCTCATCAGTGTTCTGTTAAATGGCAAGAATGTTATTTATAAACAATAACTTGCCTTAACTTAAGTCGGGAAGTACATATTATTGACCAAACTTTAAGCTTTATGACACAAGTTGATAACTGTTGGAATTTGGTGCACAAACAAAACTTTTCTCGGGTATTGATAAACCACAGCTGTACAATTAATCAAATTTAATTACAATTCTGTCTTTCTACAATTTCATTTTCACAGTGATTCTCTCATTTTCATTTGTATCATAAATGAAATGCGTTAAGTAAGAACCGGTGCTTAGACCGGTCAAAACAGGATGAGCGCATCCTATTGCAGTAATCCATTCTCATATTTATATAACTAATAAAGACAATATCTATACTACACATCATATATTAAATATGTCTTTGTAGTTATAATAGCATATATTTTTATTATTATGGTCAGATACTTGTGATATTTAAAGGTCAAGGAAATCAAGAAAAGAAATGCATCAGGCGCGTCGTTAGACCTAGGCATTCGAGACAAAGCCCCGGATGTTTTGGAAATAGCCCCGGATCTCTGTGCCTTTAAAAAATAAATAAATAAATAAATAAAAATAAAAATCAAATATAATTGCCTAATGATGAAAATATAGTCGCAGCCAGAGCAAGAAGACATGGAGAGTGAGACATCATCATCATTCAAATTGAATTCAACCTCTATATGGTCACCTTGACACCGGGTAGGCACATGTGTTAATTATTCTAATTTTAATTTCTGATTTTGCCCGCTGTGGTAAATCAAATCGGAATTGTGGTCATGGGTGTAGTCTGGGTGTGTAGTCTCTGTTAAATGACGATTTTTTTCTCTTAATACCGTACAAAGCCTACTGAAGGCCTAATGCAGATAGACAATGAAGCGAAGAAATTATAATAATTCTACCTGCTCTAATAGCCTATGCACACAGCACAGGTCTTATTACAGGCTATAATATCTTTAACGTAAACATTAAACTCATTACATTACCTATAGTGAGGGAAAATTAGCTTTGTATGTGATTAGAATATGACGATGAGGACCCTAACGATTGGCCTTCCTTTCCTTCTCAAACTACGTTGAAATTGCATCTTAAACAGCCCAATTTTCATAATTTCACGGGGGAGAAATCTGTTCAAAAAGACCATTTGTGGGGCTAAAGCCCCGGATGTTTTGCACTCCTAGCGACGCCCCTGAAACGCATAATTTTTCTAAAGTCAAGAATTCATTCTGTGAAATAATCATGACCTCATTATTGACTGAAAATAATCATGATTATGATTTTTGCCATTATTGAGCAGCCCTCAAAATGTCAAGATCAAATGGTGCTGTTTGTAAAATGCTACGGCTCGGACCTCCTCAGCTGTAACTCCCCGTCCAGGTTGCTGAGCTCTATGAAGACCTGAAGAAACGTGTGTCCAGGTTCAACATGCTTGTACCGGAAGACCCTCAACCCTCGGATTACACCAGCACACACTTGCAGAAGTTCATTCTTCAGGTTAGAGTCAGAGCTGCATGTTGTCTGATTTGATTGTATGAAGCTGTACTGTGTACACTTTATCATCTGCTGAATATACACACCTAAATGTCAGTTTGATTTAGGTTGCACCTCTCTGTCTTAGGTGGTCATTGCTGGTGCCTACTACCCCAACTACTTTGTCCAGCAGAACATAGATGAAGACCTGGCCACCAGAGAGTTGAGCGGCCATAACCCCAGAACAACAGTGATGGTCTGACTCCACCATTTTTGTTTGTATTGGCCATCAAGCCTTGTTAATTAAGTTGAGATTTGGTAACATAACATTGGTGCATGTGTTATCATCAGTTGAGGAACCTCCCTCCATACAGTTTCCTGTACTACAAGCAGCTGCAGTCACTGTTCCGCCTGTGTGGACAGGTCAAAGCCATTTTCTTTGACAGCTCAAGGTACTGAAGGCCATAGTTGCACACTTATTTTTAACCTACTCTTAACTGTTCTTCAAAGGAGAAATGTCTGTTCTCCTAACAGTGTTTGTGTGTTTGCTCAGAGCCTATGTGGAGTTCTACAGGACATCCAAAGAGTCAGGGGTGCTGCCTGAGGTGTCTCTTGCCCTCCATCTTGCACAGCAGAGTCGATCCATGGAGCTTTCGGTCTACCCCACTGAACAGATAGAAAACGCAGCTGGGAACAGAAGCTTAACACACATGAAACACGCACGGTGTGGCTCAAATTCACACTTTATGGAAACCATCTGTAGTTCTTTACCTGTTTGAGTGAAATCAGTAGGATACATTTACTAAATAAATATCTTAGATTTGCTGAATGAACAAAAAATGATGGGTACAATTGTGTTGTGTCTGTCTTTTGGGGGCTGATTCTTGAATGTCTTTTTGGAAAGTGGAACCCCTTGCACCACAGGCTGCAATGGTCAGCGCAGCTCCACTGAGTCTTAATTTAATCTGACATCCTCGCACTCTGCATGACTCCCTCCAGCTCTCACTTGGACTCGGGCAGGGGAGGTTTTAGGCAGAGACGGCACCAGCATGGTCCTCCCTCTGGGACGTGGGAGATGGGGTGACATTTATTGGGGGCACTTTATTAGCTATCCTATATTGATATAGCTCACCAAATATTCTCACGTATTATTTTCACCCGTTTTCCACCTCGCTCATGTCAAGTTTGTGTGCAATGAAAGTGAACATGCTCGTAACATTAAAGTCTCATTGTTTGTGTGCTTTTTGCTGTGCAGAGTGAATGTAGACTTACAGAGTCAGTCTGTCCGCCCACTGGAAGCATTTAGCAGGGATCTGGACCCAGACAAGCTCCCCCCCAGCCGCTTGTTTGTGGTCAACGTCACAGAGGTCAGTCTGTCACGTTTAACAGAGCTGAATTTCAAAAGAGTTAATCTTATTTTTGACTAAATGTCTGAATCTATAATGGCTGTATGCTCTCATAACTGATTTCTGCTGCAGGTGTTAGACGTGGGTCATTTTTGGGGCTTCCAGGCAGATGAAGCAAGCTTAGAGAAGCAGCGCCATCTAACAGCAGAGATAAACAAATGCACACTGCATCCTGTAACAGTGATGCTCTACCCCAACCTGCTGTGTCTGGCTCCATACTCTGAGGTCAATGACCAGAGCTTGTACTACCGTGCAAAGATCCTGCACATGCGTGGCAACAAAGTGGAGGTATATATGTGCACCTAATCAATTTTCTAATGTCAAATGTCCTTTATTTCTATTGTCTGATTTTTTTTAATATCTTTTACCAGTATCCCTCACAGGATTATGGCATGGTAGGGTATGCTGAATGGCTTTCACATTCTTTCAAATTGATTGTAAAGTGTTGCTGATCAAGAAATTTAAACTTTTTTAAGAGTAAGAAAACTATGTGTATCCCATGCTGTGGCCTTTTTAGTCACCCGATCTCAACCCATTTAAATACCTATGGTAGATTTTGGACCAATCTGAGACACTCACTCATCAAAATCTTTCACCCTCCAGTAAAGTTCTGCAGCCTTGTAGAATCAATGTCAAGGTGGATTGAAGATTTCCTGTCAGAATGTAGTAGACTTTAGACACTTAATGATGTTTTTCCCCTTTATGTATCACTCTGTCTGTATTTTGTACTTATAGACAAGTGAGCATTTTGAATAAAAAAAACTCTAAAAATGTAACTGATATCAACATACACTGACATGCCAACTTTGAAAATTGACAGTGACTGCATTTACATAATATTCCACTTTTTTCTGATTATGTCAAAATAAGGGTAATGTAAATACCGTATTGCATTTGGATATTCGAAAAAACTATGGTGTGTATGTAAACATAGCCAGTGTGATAAGCGTTGCTGATGTTATTTCATGTACCAGAGCTTATGATTTGTTTTCCTGCAGGTGTTTTTCTTGGACTTTGGCAACACAGAGGTTGTTGCCTGCAGCAGCCTCAGAGAGATCCCTTCTGACTTCCTGTCTCACCCATTCCAGGTAGCTATACTATGAGCGGCACCATTTGTCAGAGAATTAATGCACACTTGTCTGTTTCCCTCACAAACCTCTGCTCGTGGTTTCAGGCCAAGGAGTTCCAAGTGGCTGGAATGCGCCCTTCAGCTCAGTCCGTCATCCTGGGGAGCCAGTGGAGCAGCCAAGCCCGCAACTGTTTCATCACACTGGTGAAGGACCGTTCACTTCTTGTATCGCTGTACTCCATCCAGCATGGCATCAGGCGTGTGCAGGTGCTCATCAACACAGAGACGAAAAACACCAGCGTGGTCGACATCTTGGTGCAAAAAGGACATGCTGTGAAGGCTGAAGAAAGCTTAGATTCCAAGGTGAGACTATAGTTTGGAGCTCAGTTTGTGAAAATCAATCACGTCACCGAAATATGTCGTTTTTGTATCATCGTACATATTCCCTGCAGGCTTTAGAGTTGCATCATTAAAAGTGGTTATTCCCTTCTACTGAGAAAGCAGTGGCTGTGGTCAGCTTAAAATCCCTGAAAGTTTGTGAATTTTAGGGGGAAAAAATTACACCCTTGATAGTTTTTGAAAACAGACATATAGATATGAGTCATTTAAAAGGGTTTGGATTGATTATATTTTATGCAAAAATAAATTATAATAATTTTTTTATTGTTGCATGTGCCACCTGCCTTGAGAAAGTGTGACCAGTTCTCATTAGGAACATTTTCAGTGTTGTAACGGTAATTACATTTGATCTGAGTCTCAAACTATGTTGTGATGGGTTCTGAATTTGAGCAAATTTGGCTTAAAAGTCCTTGCGAATCAATTGTGGTGAACGCCAAAATAAACATCAAAACATCCATAGATATTCCAGCATATTCCACTTAATCACTGTCGATTTCAATGCTTTGTATGTTCAACCCATAGATTTCCCAGAACATGGAAGTATCATTGTGAAGCAACACAAATATTGTATAAATATGCATATATTCTTCATTCGCCAAGTGTTCCCTGTTGTGCTTGAAAAACTGATATTTTTCTAGCAGATGTTGTGGTTGGCTGCTGTGAGCGGCAAGATTAATCATGACATTGGTTTTGGGTTTTCGGGCCCAAGCTGGCTCTAAAACACCAAGAAACCCTTCTCAGTCTAGATGTTTTTTTTTGGGGTGGTCTTGCAGCAAAACCATGAGGAACTGATGGAACTGTTCAAGGACTTGGAAACGGGTAGTTATGTCCCCAACACTGTCAGCAGCAGCTGGAAAGATCGCAAAAAAGAGGAGAAGGAGCTCATTGACCACCTGCTCAGCCACTTTTCCATGAGCCGCCAGTCCTACGCCAAGACAAAGGCAAGATACACTGTAGCTTAAAGAACATGTTCATTTCATATCGTACTGGAATCTTAAGGAGTCAGATCATTTTTGATTGCGTAGCAGTTTGCAAAAACGGTTTATAAAGTGCTTTACAAATCTAAAGAAACACAGTCACAAGGGTTAATAACAGTAAAATGATTGCAATCAATTAACAGAAAGCCTTTAGATTGAATGAGGTTTCGAGAGAGGATTAAAATAGGACTGAGTCTGTGAGAAGCTTATATTTTTGGTAATAGGTAATGATGGTGTCACTTCTGTGCTTTCTGTAGCTCTCACCTTGTCCAGGAGGTGGAGCCATTTCAGTGGCTTGGTTCATGTGTTCACTCAGAGGCACACCCATTCTGTCTGATAGGCAGGACAATGACATCAGGCAGGCTGAAGCATTGAATTGCAATAACTGATGTATGCATGATTACGTCATGTCATGTGTCTGACTGTCGCCTTCCTTCTGATACCGCAGATTCGCCTTCGTGGACCAAACAGTCCTTTTCAGACAACCTTCCACAGCTTGAGCCACAATTTCTTCTACAAGTGAGCATTATGTCTGCCAAGAGCAAATTAGACATAAAGGTTGCGGATGCACCCCATCCCCCTCTCTTCATTTCTTATGGGTGTGTGCTCCTCCTGCAGGACGGTGTGTATCAACAGCAGCATCAGCTCCTTGGCCATGAATGAGAACCCTCACTACAAACATCAGAGGATGCTGGTGGCGGGAAATGTGTCAGTCAACGCCTCAGGTACCAGATGCAATACAAGCTCACGGGCATACATTCACAGCTTAAAGCTCCAGTAATCAACATTTTGTATTAACAATGGATCAGATAAGATCAGATTTAAAAAGGAGTTGTTTGAGGTAGTACTATCGTTGATCAACAGCATTCTGTGCTTTGACTGTATACATTTTGGGCTGCAAGTGTTTTCATCTTATATACAGTTACTTATAATGTTTTTTTGTTGCAGGGTCACAGATTCTACTGGGAGATACCTCCTTCATGCCAGACATCCCCGGACTGCCTGCAATTGTCACCATGCTCTTTACTCCCATCATGGAGTTACGGTCAGTCAGTCAGTCAGTCAGTCGGGCACTCTTCAAGGCAGCAGATGAAAAACCCATGTTAATGTTTTTTGTAGCACTGACGAAGAGAGGACCTGCTACACTGGTGCCCTCTGTGGTCTGGGCTGGAACAGTCAAACACAGGAGGGCATCCTACCTGAGCATGACATCGAACTCACCTTCGATGCGAAATTTGACGTTGAAGACATCACTGAGGTGAGACAGGTTTGTTGATAAGGTAGGCAACCTAGGTTATTATATTCAGCCATTTTCAGATTTTAGACATTTTTTTTTTTCAGTTTCATGAAAATGATTCATTTAGTTAACATGTTTCAGTGGGCTCTATATTATTTGGTTCTCAGAATATAGCAGTAATTAGTTTGACTAAAATATTGATTTCACTGTATATAGCTGGAGATTCCCTGCCTCTCTGAAAAGACTCTCAGTCCCTGTGTCAGGGGTTGGATTTAAAAACATTTGTCTGCCTAATAAATATCTAGCTATTTGTACTCGGATGTGTCAAATAAGGTCGGAAAAAAGAGTTTTGTAATGGAAATCAGTGGTAGCCATGTTGAATGGTACTATATACTACTAGATAGACTAGATATAGTATTCTCCTTTGTGTATTACTGATTAGTTCTGTGTTTTCTTTTTCAGATAAATGCTTTGCGAGTGGCTGTGAACCGTCTCTTGTGTGAAGGCGCCGGTGGGACTTTACATCGGTTGCCTGCTGAGATAGTCCAACTGCAGGAGGATTGCCGGGACCGCCTCACAAGGTCACTTATACACCCACAGATATCATTATTACACTTAAACCAACATTATGTAGAAATTGGCATTATGTGCGATTTGGTGGCCCCCACTGTTTCTGAGTGCAACGCAACTGTTGTAAATACAAATCCCAGGTCTGTAACAATTTGTCAGATGTAATGTAGGAGCTAACTACAAACAAAACTCACTACATCATAACAATGACATGTGGAAACTTGTATATTGAAGTAAACATGTATGTAATGCTGTGATTCTACCCTCTCACTGAAGTTGCATAGTTACAAGTTGCAGAAACAAGTGATGAGGGCAGATTGGCTGAGACAGAGACACCATTCACCCTATTACAAGATACTGTACCATCTAAATGATAAAGCTGTTATTTTAAGGTCAAAAGATAGAAAATGTTGCTTTGAAGTCTGAACTGTGCATGCATTTATTGAGCTGTTTCTATGTTATGTAATGCAGACTGTTCACAAGGTCACCAGCAAGGGAAGCTATAATACCGATGTACTACAAGAACCCAGAGAAATGGAACCAGGTATGGTAGACGATAAGAGCGCCTGCATCAATTGGTACTTTTCATTTGCCCTGTCATATGCTGTTCTCTGAACACATTTTAGATTAAACTGATTGTTGTGTATTGAACCTGCAGCTGGACCCTGCTCTGAAGATGGATATTGTGGACCCAGCAGCCAAGAAGACCAGATGTGTTCTTTTCCTGCTGCATCCTGTTGCTCTCCTCAACGGCTAAAAAAAGCTAAAAAGAAAAAAGCCACTGGCTGTCCATTTTTTTGTTTTTTTTTTGTTTACTGTTTTTGTTGACAGTGGTTCTAATATTGTACTGTGTTTTAATGTATTTATGTTCAGAGTATATATTTTAAGTTAAAATAAGATATAACAGTACTGTAGCTTTCAGTGGGTTGGGGGTTCAGTGAGCAATTAAAAATAGTTGTTTGCAGATGAGGCTTGTCAATCTGTCTCCATTCAAACATGGTCTCATTGTGACCCTGGAGTCAAGTTAAATTTGTCACCACAGCACACACACACACAGAACTCATACTACCAGATGAGAGGTGTCTCTGTGCCAGAATTCATTGGCTTATATTTATAACTCACCATTCCAGGTCTTCTATCCAAAGTGTTATCACCTCAAACTTAGCTGTGGTGTCATACAGAAACACATCTTCAGCAACACGAAGCTGTCTCATGAATGTGAAGTCATCAGTAAAGTGGCTGAGGAGATCTTATACATCAAGGTACATTTATTTTTCTTATTCTTGTAATTAAATACATAGTGTAAGTGCAAATAGTTAAAGAGTCCAGGGTCTAAAGAACTACAGAGTATATTTGAACATAGTACAAAGTTGGACAGTTATTCAAACAAGCTAAATATCACCAGATACTCCTTGTCTTCATAGTAGTTGTACAACAGTACCTAAAACATGAGCGAGTGTATTGTTCCTTATGGTTATACAAAAGCAAAAACCCTACAATTACCACATCTAAGACGCATATTGTTAAATTATTTTGTGCTTGGAAACACCAAAAGGAAATCATTTTTGATATTTATATATCGACATAGACCGAGAGAAGCCCTGTCTGCTAACTCAGAAACATGAAGCAGTATTTAACATTGGCAGCAGAGCACGTCTGAGGGCATTTAGCTTTTTTGTGCCAAACCGTACAGTTTGTAGTAAGCACTGCAAAGCAAAAACGTAGCGTGATTTAAAAACTGCACAAAAGATATCAAATATTTATTTACCCAAGGCTCGACTTCATGCACTTTATAATAAGCAACACAAAAAAGTCAGTTTCTTCTTTTGTTTTGAGTTGTGTACTTGTCTACCTAGAAACAGGATTATGTGCGTGTGACGGTGTGTGTTAGTGTTTAAGACTGCTATGGACAGGGTGAAAGGCTTTCTCCAGTGGATGCTTTTAGAGAACACCAAGATGACATAGCACTACGCCCCACAGATGACGACCAGGCTTTTCAACGGTGAGTGAGCTGCCTGACTCTGAGCTGGACTGGACTGTCAGCTTTGCCATGAGACAGACAGGTCTACTCCTCCTTCCTCTTGGCCCCGGGGATCTTCGCTTGGATCCTGGACAAAGAAAACAGGCTTTAATACCACATGTCCAGAGAAATATTTGTTCTAGATTACATTGTGCTCATTCTAAGTTCTTTGCTTTTTATGGCAGTCCATAGACCAACATGTCAAGTGTTACTAAAATTGGCAAAAGGACGGCGGTCAGTTTGTCCATATACTGCAGGCAGACAGTTTGCATCAGCTGGATCTTTAGGCACCTACAATTTTCACTGAGTTTTCTTGGCTTACCACAGATGATAAAAATAGACTAGTTGGTCTCAGCCCACTGACATCCACTTTTCTACAACGCTGATCCACTCTCACCTTAGGCAATATGTAAGCATCTATAGCCTTATTTAAATACATTACAAATCAGATTTGATGGTCTACACAATTTGGTACTTTTATGAATTAAAGGTTCAGTGTGTAGGATTTAGGGGTATCTAGTGGCATGGTCGCAAATTGCAACCAAATGAAAACCCTTCTCTAGAGCCAGTGTTTGGTTCATCTGCTCTGGGCTAAGTAGACAACAACATGGCAGACTCCGTGAAAGAAGACCCGGCCGCTCACTCTAAATATAAATGGCTCATTCTACAGTAGGAAAACGATGATTATTAGTTTGAGGAGATTATACACTAATGAAAATATCTGAATAATAAAATAATAAATTATTTCAGGGGTCTTTAACTTTTTTTGGTAAAGGGCTGATAGAGATAAGGAGCATGGACTGAATAAAACCAGGTTGCATATCAAACTGGGCTACAATGTGTGGTGAACTGGCTAATGTATTTCAATTACATTTATTTAAATAACTTGTAATGTTCTTTGGCGTGTCATACAGACGCACAAGTTAACCTTTACCGTCTGTGTGATGGGCACAGCCTTCCTACCGGAAAGCCTTACAGGACATGTCAAAACATGAATATTTGATGCCCTGGGAAGGAACCTGCCTTAGTTAGTGCACTAGTTGGCTGCTATGGATAGGTGCTGCACAGCGACTTGGCACAACATTAAGTTACCGTGCTAACAAGAAATCATGAAGAAATCATGTTCAGCCTATGATCAATTCTGTGTAAATTACATTTTTTTCACAAACGTATCTTTGCTCATAATATGTTGGGTTCATATTAATGTGTTTAAAACATCTACATTTTTGGAAAGTAAGAACAAAAAAGTAAAATATTGTCAAGCAAGTTGGTAGCACCTTCCAGGGTTCACAGACCACTCAGTTTATATTACATTTCTGCTCCTTAATCTTTCACACTGGACCCTTTAGCTCACAAGTTGGAAGGTTTGCTGAGCTCAAATAGTATTTCAGCAGCACCCTGCTCCACACCCTCACAGTTACAAACAGAAAACCTGCCCAGTACAACTGCAGTCTTATCTGCAGGCCACTGAGCAGCTCAACTGCAGGAGAAGCAATGCAGTGCCTTGCAGAAGGGCACATCAGAGGCATCAAGCACGTAACCAGTTTGCATCAGACATTAATTAAATAGAAAAATGCCGCGTCCAATGATGATGAAATATGTTTGTAAATAAATAGAAATATGTCCTCTTGTGCTCAGACTTGGGGCTTTTGTTCATATATCTAAAGTGGACTTTGAACATGAATGGCAAACACTCACTTCCCCACCACCGAGTTGACTTGGGTCCGTATTAGTCCCACGTACTGATCAATCTGTGCCTGAAAACAGAAGGAAAGTCAGATTGTAAATATTGGACAACATTTCCTCAACCAGGCTGGACTTGAGTTATCGTGATGCTCAGATTCCTACCTGATGTTTCTCATAGACCACAGGCATGGTGAACATGGAAACCACGGCTGTAGAGGCATGGAAAGAATAATGGCTCATGTTAAAGTATTTTGACCTGCAGCGGGAATATGCTCAAACAGGAACACACGTGTGAGCACTGCAGGGCTCCCAACACTTATCTAATGTACACTGGAAAAGTAAACAGATACTGTTGACATTCAACTGAAATAAGCATCTGCTCATTAATGTTGCACAGCTCTGTTCATCAAGTCCTCTGAAAATTATTGAGCTTCTGATGCACAAAAGCATAAGATGCCTGAGTGCGAGTGAGTCAACTGCGGTGTTTGGGAGTTTGTTGGAGTTAAAATGGAGCTGAGCGAGAATTGTGATGACCTCACCTAGGATAAGCAGCGTCAGGCCGTTGAAGAGAGCGCCCACATAGGTCAGCAGCCACATCAACACAGCAAACTGAAACAAACAGACGAAGACATTTGAATCTTTACTGCTGCATTTCTGACTGTATATCACCAGGCTGTGTTAGTCATAACGCCCTTCTAGTGGCCCCAAGAGAAGAGCTGAAAAACTGTAGGTGAGTGAAGGTGGTCGAGCAAACCTTCAAGGAGTCGACCAGATCTTGTACGAGGAACAGCCGGCGGAGCTCCCTCATACAGGTGTTGGTGTACAGCAGGATTTTGTCGGCATATTTGCTAATCTGGTCCTGGGATAGAGCGATTTCCATCTCCAGGTAGGATCTGGCAACAAACACAAGATCAGAAACGCAGACAAGACCCTTCAGTAAGTAAATGCCACAGACCTTTCAATGAAATCCGTGAACCGTCTCCGTCTCATCAGTCTACTCACTTGAAAGGATGCCCCTCATCGGTCTTCTGCACAGCCTGCAGCACAGACTTGTAGATCCTGAAGCTGATGGTGGCAGAGAGGGCTGCCAGGGCTAAGTAGGCTCCGACACTGACCACGCTGAACTGGGTCAGGGAGAAGAGGAGCAGAAGCACGCTGCTGAACACGGCCCCCGACTGCTTCACATTCCTCCAGTAGAGCAGGTCGATCGCTGTAGGGTCGGAGGGGGACAGAAGAAGGACAAATAAAGGTTAGGATGACCTGACCACTTGCTCTGTGACATGTAAGCCCGCCCGGGCATCAGTGGACGTATCGTTTTCAAAGTGGATTAGGCTGCCGCTGCTGCGCACTACACACCACACATTTGGGTCAAATATCTGGAAGCTGTTCACAACTGGACGTCCTCAGGGAGCTTCGGCTGTCACGTGATCCTGTTTTAACCCAGCTTCCTAACCTAGCTTTTCATTAGGTTAGAGTGAGCTGAAGGTGTCTGAGTGACGAGTCCTCAGTTCAGTTCCTTTACTCCTATTTATAGAGCGACCTTTGAAGATGATAATAGCTGACTCTCACTTGTCAAGCAAGTGCCTCCCTCTGTGTTGCCAAACTCCAGGCATGTGGGACTTAATATTTACATCTGACGTGTACTTTTCGTCAGTGGCACCTGGTCTGATCTCACACGTATACAAACATACATACAAACAGGCAGAGGGAGCCATATTACACCAGCACTGGCTGCTCTTGGAGCAGAATTAATGATTGACCTATAACTCGGTGGAGGCAGTGGCAGATATAGAAGCGCTATCAGCAGTTCACAGATAACGACAGTTCAATGTCACCTGGCCAGACCAGCAGTTCTGTGGTCAGTGAGGAAGGATGACGACGCCTCACTGCTGCATCTCATTTGTGCAGTGAAACAGTATGATTCCACCTACAGGAACAAACTGTTGAAATATACAACATGCCTGCAGGCACTCATACATTTGCTGCACCATTTTTCCTTCTGTTCTAACACTGCCTCACTTCTTTGCATGGTGGGGCCTGTAATTTAAAGCCACTCGCAAAGATGAGAGACAAGTGAGAAGCGAGGATTAGCCCAGTGTACCATTACAGCTCCAGAGGCCGACATGGTCCTCTGCTGGCAGTCGTCTGTGTCGGCTGGAAACATGGGCCCGTTTCCATGAGAACTGCTGGCTGCTTGTTTCACTTCTGAACCTGCCGCCTCCCCCCACCACTACCACCACCACCAGCACCACCACCGCAAGTCCAACAATACTACTAGTGGTTGCCGTACTGACAACTGAAAATCCATCATGTCACGTGGCGAAGGAGGCAAAACCGGTAATGTAAAGTTACAAAGACAGAATTGCGGCTGTGGTCTCTTGGGTGTCTTACTCTTCCTCTCAGTGCTGTCCGCCAGCCTGCCTGCTCTAATTTTAGCCGTGGAGCTGTGAGCAGCATAGTGATGACGGCCATCTTTACTCCCCACTGAAAGGCATCTGTGGATGCCAGAAAGGCAGGCTGAACCTGGGTGGCAACAGTCATTGTGACTGAGTGAATCTCTGCTTCACACACACACATGCACACTTATTGTTCCTAAAGTGTAAAATATCACATCTATGTCCTGCCTTTTCTTCCAGCAGTGGCTGACAGTACCTATCGGGGCCCCCGCCCACCATCAAATCAAAGACACTACTCATTCAGAAACAGTGGGAAGAGGATTCATGTGTCTTAGCTGCTGTACACGCACCACTCCCAACAGAAGCCATTGTTGCTGCTGCCAGGGACAAACTGTCCATGTGGCTACTGGTTTGAATGGAGATGCTCGCTCACACACACACACACACGCACGCACGCACGCACACACAGACAGACAGACAGACAGACACAGGTAGCACACACAGCAGCTGTAACAACACACAGACACATCAACAGACGGCTCTGCCCGAGGCAGGTGTTGACTGGCGTCTGTGCCTTGTGATGTGCTGCACAGACTGCAGGCAGACTGAAAAGCTTTAGCTAGTGCAGGAGAAGCGTGTACTGACCTGCGGCTCCCATGGCTGAACAGGGAAAGAGGCAGCTGCTTTATCCACGGACAAAAGGAGTGCACTGAAGGGGGAGCCCCCCCCCCCCTGCACAGGAGAGGAGGGGCAACAGCCACACCAGCAAATCAGCATCCGCCTGCGCAGGGCGACTGAGGGAGGGGGAGCGTCTATGGGGTGCGGTTGCCAGAGAATCACATTGCAATCCAACACACACACACACACACACACCAACACACATACAAACACTGTCTCTCTCTCTCTGTGAGCTCTTTTATGCTCAGGCTTTTAAGCACAGTCCCGTTGACACGTGACAAAAACTACCAATTTACAGACCGTGTATGAAAATGGAAAACCTTTTCTGCGTAAAGACATTGCATGATAATAAAATGCACGCAGACTGCAGCCATGTTCTACCGCTCCATTAAAAATGCTTCGGCGGCGAGGATACTGCCGAGCACCTGCCTGATGCAGTTACCATAGTTACCATGCTCCATTTTCTCCCCATCGCTCACTGAGAGATGGAGCGAGGGAGGAAGGGAGGGGCCCGAAAGACGAAAAGGGAGGGAGGGGAATGAGCGTTCCTTTGGGAGCAGAGAGAGATTGATTTGCTCCGAATCTGGGGGATCAGCAGCACATAATGTGGCTCTTCCACACCCCGACATATGACGACAGCCGCTCCCTTTATTGTGGAGCACAAAAGGACAATGGCTGGTTCAACACAAGGCCGGTTAGTCGGCAAGTCTGTGTCGACACAATTAAAAGTCTTAAAGACTGTTCGCATAGTGATGATAGTGTCTGAGATTTTTCTAAATTTGATTTGATTTAAGTCTGATTTCTGACTGATTAAAAATAATAAAACATCTAATCCGTGACATCTGTGTCAAAATCGTAACCTGATATTCATATTTTTTCAACAGTAGCAAAAGCTGAACTGCAAGTGGGAGAAAGTTCACTGTTAGACACACAGGATGTTAAATCAGAGTAAAGAGGAAGTACAAACGCATCCTGCCGAGCTCCGCTTGTTGATACAACTCTCGCTTCTGATACGACAAGCAAAAAACCAGAGCAAATGATTAACACAAGTGACAATAATATGATTCCCCCTCCCCCTTTTCTGTAGTGAAACTAGTTTAGCCTGACCTCATTAAATCACTGAAGACATCCTTGTGGCCTCAAACAAGCCATCAGCCAGAGTGAGCAAACATGCAAAGGGACTTCTGCTGCCAACAGTCTCTCACAGCCGAGATTCAGGACTCGAGTCCTGGAACTTGTAACTTTCGGTTGACGCGACGATTGTGAACATCGGATTTAGTGTCAGAGGGATTGTTCACATGTTTTGCGATAAGATTGTATGATTTCTCTTGATATTGATGGGTGGCCAGCTAGTTTGGACAAAGATGTGTCATCAGTCTGACAGGTTATCCAACAGAAATGAACGGGGGCAAAAAACTGTTAACCATCCAACCATGTTCAGTGTATTTCTAAAGCTGATTCTCCTGTCAGACATCTTTATATCACTAAGTAACATGCCATGTTATGTTAAAAAAAATTCTGACTCATTCCTCGCTTTTGGAACTATCCAAAAGTTTGATTGTCAAAGACAAACTTCTGCCACATAACAAGCAAATTATGATTTGAAACAACAGCAAATTAAAGTTGATCACATTGTTATGTAAGAACCACTAAATGTGCAACATGTAACAGCAGAGATTGTGTTGACAAACTTCCAAACAAAGTATAGTAACACTGGCTCTGCAGCGGCCATACTTATTTAGAAGAGTCTGTTCTTCATTTTGTTGTCTGTGTCTCTATCTCTAGTTCTGTTAAGTGTTTATGGGAATGAATCAGACATGCATGACTCAATTCTGTATGCGACTGCATCATTGTTTGGTGGCAGCGGGTCAGTAATGTGCATGTGCAATGAGAATGACTAAACAAAAAAAATGCCTACAGCATCAAGGTGATGTGCAAAAACATTCAACTGCAGAAAGTAAATCTGCTTAATTTCATCCTTTATCAGCTAAATTTGATGCGTTCCTAATGCTTTGTGCCAATCCCATCGCATTGTCTATTGTGTTACACAGACTCAGATATTCCTTTTGGCCAAATTAAATCAATGATGACTCAGTAGAATAATGACAAATGTGGGCGTTTGTCATCAAGGGTATTTTCTTTTTATACAAAGCTGCACATCCAAAATCAGTGGCTGCTACTCTCTCTGTTGACTGACTATTCTATCGCATTTTCACTGCTGAGCCAATCCTAAAGAAATTATCCAATAATAAATCACAACCAGTGTGGCGGAAGGGGCGCCATTTTCTCTCCTGGCCCCGTCCACGAGCCCTACGAGTTTCCCTATGGAAACAGACAGACGGAGGATGCTCTTCTCCGGCCCAGTCTCTGCAAGGTGCCATGGCAGCTGAGGAGATAGGGCTGATGTAATCAGGATGGGTGTGCCCTGGTTACCATGGAGACAGTCTGTCAGAGCCGTCCGGATGCTCGGACTGCCTCGCTACACAAAAACAGAGCATACGCCATATAAAACCAGCTCCCCTGCACGATTGCAAAATGGGGAGTGTGATAACAATGACACGCCTTAGTGCCACAGCACAACACTGGCATCCATACTAACATGCACGCAAAACAGATGGCTCCCAGCACGCTGGTGTGTATACAATGATTTTCCAACACCAACCAGCGTCTCTCGCCTCCCTCTCCTTTGTTTTTTTTCTTTTTTTTTTCAGATGCACACACATGCAGTAGAAAGGATCTGTCACCAGGGCGTGTCCGTGTGAGAGGAGGCGCAGGTATATATTGCGTTTGATTCCCCAACACTTTAAAAACGCAGTTAGACGACAAATGTGTACATGCAGAACACACACGCACTCGAGTATATACGCCGGTAGTGTCATGAATATTTAACCTACATGCAGAGATAACGGTCCATCGCTCAAAACCACAAAGCACAGACAAACCACAGTAAACACATCAGTACCCTGGCCCTTCCAGCCGCTCCAGGAGCTCTCCTTCTTGGTCACGTCTGCAGTGGCCTGCATGCTGGTGATCAGTTACGTCTCTGTTCTCTTTCTTTCTCTTTGTGGTCTCCGTTTTCTTCTTTGTCTCCCTCTTCGGATGCACCGACTCACTCACTCATCCCAGAAAGGCATGAATGGTCAAAAAGGATGCGGAGATGACAGAGAGGGAGGTAGGGAGGGAGGAGGAAAGTGTTTCCAAGGTGCTGCCGGCTCGCGGAGCACACAGACTGATGCTGTGGAGCAGTGCTGGCTAGAGAACAGGAGGAGCGGGGAGAGCGTGTATGTGTCTGTGTCTGTGTGCGTGTGTGCTGGGGGAGGGTGAGGAAGGGGGGTTTAAATTGTAAACACCATACCACATTTGCTGCTGCAGCAAACCATCCATGCAATGATTAAGAGCCTGAGGGGTGAGAGGGTGGGTGGTGATCACTGGAGGCTCAGCTTTTTACATTGAAAGGGATGATACACTAGCTTTCACAATAAAAGCCCTAACAGAACCCTCTGGTAATGGTGGGGGTACAAGCAGTGGGAGGATTATCCAACATAGGCCTCGATGAGACACCAAAACAGTGTCAGACTTTCCAGCATGCTGCTCTCGCTTCTCTTGCAGCTTGTACGTTTTTATAGATGAAACAAATACAGCATTCCTCAAAGAAGAACAGCAGTCACTTTAAGGAAAGGTATGGCAAACATCCAGGTCCATTGTTCTTTATTTGTACAGAGGAATAATTAAGGTTGCATCCAGAGATCCAAATAGCTGTTTCCACTATGACTCACTGATAACTAAAAGGGCAAAGTGTTCGTACTTTAATAATTCATAACAAGAGAGACACTGAACATTACAGCACAATGCTCCCTGTTTAATGCCCTCGGGAAGTGTTTGTGTGTAGCGATTCTCTACCCAGAAGAGACTGCTGACTGGAAAAGCAATGTAGGACGCTTGAAAGCGAAAGGGAAAACCGCACTGTCACTGTGGTGTCAGCACTGAGCAGAAAAACAATTCCAGCATCATTTTTCTCTCCCATCGAAGCCCCTCAGTCGCCCCCCCCCCGCAGACAGCCACACCTCACACCTTCTGCTCACTGCAGCCGTGACAGGCCTCGGTGCCAACACCGACCAAGAGGGAGAGGAAAAAACAGGTCTCTCTGAACCAGACCGAACACGCTCCCCCATCACTGTTGCTATGGCAACTGATGTGGAAGTCCAAAGATGAAAACAGCATCCGCGATGACAAAGGTGCACCACGCCCTCTAGTGGTGGAGAAAGAAGCACATGTGACCTGCTTTTTGGCATTTCCAGAACCTTCTCCTGGTCCGAGTAAACAAAACAGGGAGAGCCGCTTTTATTTGTAATTGATTCACATCAGTTCATATCCTTGCATATTTCACATTTGTGACTTTTTGTCTGAATCAGATTATGTTGGATCATGGTGCATCAGCAGCTATGAGTTACAGGAAACGCATGCAGCCTTGTCTTTGGAAGCCTAGGCGGATCCAAACCCAAACCACATTCACATAAATGTGATTTTTCTGCTCTGCAATTATATGAATTTCAAGAGGAAGCCTTCAAAGCGCCTTAGTAGGAGTGTGCCCCAGTTTTGACATCATTGCATTATGTAAACACCACACTGTTTACAAGGACAGAGAAAAACACAAAAAAGTCAAAACAGCCAATATGCGGCTTAGACAGCATTAACTCCTGCTTACAGCGACTGCCACTTCTGACTTGTCTAATCGCATGATGTTAAAAAGTGATGTAGGGAGCCAGATGTTTTCAAGATGCAAAGAGAGGTTTTTTTTTTTTCCCCTCAACATCTGTATTTTGGTTATCTGTTTTCACTGATGTTTTACAGGTTAAACTGCGTTGAGTTTTAGTCGTCATACGTCGCCATAAATTTGAACCAATGCATCCTTACTCTACAGCTTTTTTATTCATAACTGTACCACCAGGTGGAAGCAGACCTCAGGAAAGTACAACACAAGCACTTCCCACCCACCCCCTTGCAAAGACTAACACACACACACACACACACACACACACACTCAGCAGTGGAACATCCCGTTTCTCTCAGCAGCCCTGTTTACTTTCCCGGCCTTGTCAACAAAACAATGCCAAAGCACACCACACAGGTAGCAACCAGGAAGTAAACAAACACAAGTGCTGTGTTACTGACACGATGAGAAATATTCTGTCTGTTATTTCCAAACTGTCTCTGTCCCCAGATACTGTCTGATGGGGAAGGTTGCACACTGTGCACGTGATAGCTCTTTTATTCGGGCTTGAGGACACATCAGCACACACAACACTACGTGTTCCGCAAGCTGACAACACTATTTCGAGACAGCCAGTGCTCAAGATAGTAGCTTATAAAAGCCAAGGTGAAACTACTGCAACGATAACAAGAATACAGACATGCTGTGTTTGTTTTTTTTGTTTGGTTTCTTATTACTTCCACAAAGAGGCATTAACAATGTACACTTTTACAGTTTTGTTTAGTGGTGACACATATATTGCCTAACAAAACAAAGAATCCTGGGGAAAGAGAAAATCAAAATTTTGTCGACTGACCTTTTTCTTTATTAAAGCCAGGGAGGAACGTGGCAGCAGGTTTCTCTGGGTCTTTGCCTTCATTGGTTTGCTTGTGCATGTCGTCCTGGTGGGGCCTCTCTGATCGCACCTCTGGGGGCACGGCAGCAGTGGGGGGCTTGGGCTTGCTGGGGCGATCCTCTTCTGTTTTCACTGGAGTCTTGACCTTTTCTGTGGTCAGGGGCTCAGCTGGCACCGTCTCAGCCGTGCTGCGGGGAGTGACAGCAGTGGGAACCAGGGGAGAGGGAGGACTGACTCCCTGTTTGGGGCCAGTGAAGCCCTGCTCTCTCTTTGGGCTCTCTTCAGACGCAGACTCGATGAAGAGATCGCTGTCAAGCTCGGCCTCTCTCTCCTCCCTCAGAATGCTGTAGGCTGTGGGTGGAGCGTGGTTGCCAGCCAGACCAAAACCACCCTTGGCGACAGGGGGATTGTCAAAGGGGTTGTTAGGCTGGCTGAAAGTGCCCTTGCTTTTAGGCGGCTGGGCAAATGGGTTGCTAGTGGCCTTTGGAGGCTCCTCAGACACCAGCTCGATCTCTGAGTCTCCAGACTCTGCGCTGCTGCCGTCATGCTCCTTGCTGCCAGCCTTTGTGCTCGGAGTGCTCTTGGGAGCTGCAGGCTTCACAGCGTCAGCCTTGAACATGTCATGGGAAGGGAATTCTTTTTCTATTCACAAAGAAATTCAGAGAAAAGTGAGTGTTAGAGTCTACACTCTCACTGCAAATCCAAACATACAGCATTATCACTTACAAAGACAGTATAGTGCATTGTTCCCTCTGACTTGTTGTACTTTATATCCACTTAAGTTGTTTTGGTGTTTAGTTGCCGTTTTTTGGAGCTATTGGCTGATGAGATGTCTGCCTTCTTTCAACTATAATGGAACTAGATCACATTCTGCTCATGGTGCTCAAAGCCCCCCCGAAAAAAAACATTTGAAAGACCCAACAGCAATGTTACTCTCCAGAAATCATGACCTCGTTACTGCACAGATCTTGTTGTCAGCAGTTTAATGTAAGAACTATTTTCTTTCCATATCACGAGGTAGACGGAAGCGTGTATTTTCTTGAAAGAGAGAATGCTGTCGAGTTTTTCAAATTTGATTTTCTTGGCAGTTTGAACAACCACAAGCCGAGTGCCCATATCTTCAAAACTCTGCAGTTTGCCACCAAAACAATCTAGGTGGATAAAGGGCACTACAGGTAAAAGGACAAATATATAATTTTAATTTTGTGGAGAAGTGTCCCTTTCAAAGCTAGACTGTAACTTTTAAAAGAAGATACAATAACACAGTACTCCACTTATGAAATGAAATGTTGAGCTCATAACAAATAAAGCACATCCTCTTTTTAATTTGATATACGTGGGTTCCCCTGTTACAACTTTATTTGGTGTGGTGTGAGGAGTGGCAAATATTAGCTAATGCTAACAAACTCCAGATAGTTATTGATGCCAATACTGTCATTCATTATGGCATCAACATAATTTCTATTAAATATATGGGGTGATATGATGATAGACGTAGTTTTTTATATAAAGCAGCTTCAAGGAGGAAGGAAGTTAATTTTTTTGTTGATTCTGGTGGCCCCTGTGGACAAAGGTGGTATGAGCACATACCTGTCATAAAGATTTTGATCTAGCTCTGTTTTGTATGTGAGTGAAAAAAAGATGCAACATTCTTTTAACACCATTTTCCTTTTAAACTAGGATGTTTGCAGGATTCATAGCAGTGAGGTAATGTATCTGTCTGTGGCTATGTAAGGTCAATAACTGTAATATGATGATGATGATGAAACAAAGTAAACTATGTTTTATTAACAGTCATACACCTTAGGATGGCCTACATGTAATCCTGCAGCTCAGAGGTTCGGTTCCTCGGTAAAAGTAATTCAGTTGAGAAAGGCTATCAACATTCCCTGATAATGTTATGGTTTTGCAGGGAATCTGACTCAGGACTCAGGACTTAAGAGTAACTATGTAGAATCAGGCAATCTTCTCACTGTTGGTCTCATCTGCTTATGTAGGTCATATAGAGGCAGCAGTGTTAAAGTGAGAGACTGTTTCATAAATAGGCAGACTAGACCACTAGACAAAACAAATGTTCTGACCTGGTTATTTTAACAGTGTTTAACTACTTTTTCCAGAAAATGTACTTTATTATGGCAGTGCTGTTATGATGATGGAATTTCTAACTTCCTTAAAAAATATTGACATTCAATACCATTTTCGATACATATCACATTTTTTAGATTTTTATCAACAGAAAACTGCCACAAGGCTTGAGTACTGTGTGTTTAGCACAACAGCATCTGTCAACCAAAACCAGCCAGGGAGGCTCTGAACTTGTCATATTTAATGAGCTCAGACACCATAACGAAACGGAGCGAATGAAACGAGTGACGAGAAAACAGCAGAGCGAGTGAGAGGCGTGGGGCTATGAGGGCAATGCAGTGATGTGTGTGTGTGTGTGTGTGTGTGTGTGTGAACTCATTGTAAGACAGAAATGAGAGCAAAAAAAGTGTGAGGTTACTGACGAAAATGTATATTAAAATCCTAAAATATTCAGAATCAATATGTATGTATTAAACAAATCTCTATATTTTGACAACACTATATTATAATAATAATATAATAAACTTTATTGGTATAGCACTTAACAAAGTTATAAACTTGTATTACAGCATACTGACGCATGAAATCACATATAAAATGATGAAAGATTTTACCACTCACTCCTTTATCTGACTATGTTGCCAGTTGTGTTTGTTTGTGTGCTGTGCTTACGTGTTGGTGAAGCGTTAGGCGTGGAGGCAGGGCTGTCATCCTCCGGCTCTGATAGTGTCACAGTTGGAACCCCCTGTAAGCCCACACTGAGCACGTTTTCACGCTCGGACACGCTGCCTGGAGAAGGTTGCTTCTGCGGCTCAGTCTTGGCGGCTGGAGGCTGGGACTCAGTCAAGGTGATCTTCACCGGGCTGGCCGTCTGCGGGGTGCCACCCAGGTTTCGGTAGGAGCGGTAGTCTGACAGCTCTTCATCAGATGGCTCCTCCACATAGGGGAAAGAGTGGGAGCCCAAGGCTGGACCTAGGTTTTCGTCCTCCTCTTCCTCATCGTCATCATCATCTCTTTTAGGGTTTTTATCCATGTAGCTGCCCAATGAGTCACGACCACTTGAGCCTGTGTCCACCAGGCTGTGCAGAGACCCCTGTTGCTGGTCACTCCGCTCATCCCCGTGGCTGATGTCCATGTAGTTGTAGGATTCTGTCTTATCTGAGCCAAACAGAGACTTTGGCATGTCATCAGACAGGTTGGATGTCATCTTGGTGCTGGAGCTGAAGCTGTAGGCGTCACTGGAGAAGTCGTCCAGGGCAGAGGAGCCAGAGGAGGGCTTGGTAGGTTTCAGGTCATCTGACAGGTAGGAGGCCTCTCGGCCTGATGTGAAGTTCTGATTTGACAGCAGGGAAGTGTAGACATCACCATCGTCGTTCATGGGCTTCCTGAAGAGGCCAGACATGGGGTCATCTGCAGAGATGGACAGGAAGAGAGAGAAGTGAAAGTCAGTGATGCTACACACACAAAAAAACTGATGAGGAAGAATGACAACACTCTCTGTGTCACACGATCACGAGCTGTCTGATTAATGAAAACATCCAGTCAAACAAGGCCGTGCTTCAGCTGGCGCTGCTGCCAGGGAGAGGGGCTGTGGCACTGTGAGACTCTGGGTGCTCGGCTGTGAAGATCAGTGAGGCAGCAGTAACAGAGGGTACTTGTACCCGGTGCGGGACAAAGGGGGATTGTTCCGACCCCAAAAAACCACAGACCCACAACCAGAGTCTGTTCTAATTCATGCAGGCAAAGGGCTTTCTCTAGTCACATCTCTGCTCTGTAATCACTAATCCTCTGTCTCCCCTGGCAAATTAGTGTCATGAAAACGAACACATAAAATATGACCTGTATGTGCAAGCTAGCATAACCAAAATCCGAATCGCTTAAGCTAGTCGAGGCTAGGTTGACAAAATTGCTCAATGATACATGTATAAATAAATATTTCAAACACTGCACACTCCCTGCATCCTAGCATTCAACACACACACAAAACTGAAATCATACACAACTGTAGCCTTAACAGTGTCTTCAACCATTTTTATGAATTCAAAACCATCAGATGGTGTTAGCTGTGTGTGCTCGGCTATAAAATATCACTCAGCATCTCACTGAATAATTTGTTACAGTGCTGCAGGGAAATGTGAAGGATGCTCATATTACATATGACTTGCAAAACAGGAAGAGACGCCCTCGATAGGTTATTGTTATTTTAAATCATCAGGTCAGAAGTCAAGGTCAAGTATTCAGGTCTGTTGACTTTACGTCCAACTTTCAGTCCCGGCCAACAAACACACGCTGCCTCCTGTTCATACACAAATACAAAAGCATAAACAGAGTACTGACACACACTGTACACCAGCACAAACCTAATGCTAATATTTTTGTTGAGCTGTGTACAAGTCCGTGTTTATACTTCCACAAACTGCGATCCTCCTCCCGCTCTCTAGCCCTGCATCTCCCAGGGCAGCGGTGGTGCTATAAATAGGCCGGGTCCAGCTGCTGGGCTGGACGAGGGGGAAAGGTTTAAAATAGCAGCCTTAGGGTTAGCTCTGGAGGATGCAGCCTGACTGACAGAAGACCCAACAGGTCAGGACGTCCCGTCCCTCCCTTCGCTTCCTCTAAAAAGCCCCGCCACCCTTCCCTTCTGCTGTCTTTCCCACTGCTGCTCCCTCAGTCATTAACAATACATCATACCGCAGTACAATGGCAGCAACACTAGACACCCATGCTGGGACACAGCAGGGCGGAGAGACGTGACATGAAGGAAAAGCAAAGCAGGCTGTCTTAGGCTTCAGATTATTTTGTATTTACCAGACTGAAATATTTGGGAGAGTAACATCTGAACTGCCTATGGATCCGAGCAGCGTGCAACATCAACAGGCACAGCTGTTGAGCCGAGTTCAGTTTAGTGACATGAATGCCCTTGATGTGTTGCTAAAGCGAACCAACGTATAATCCTCTTAGTGTACTACCATCGTATATGTCCCATCAGCCATCACCCTGGCAACAACATCACAGCCTAACACTCACTGAGTCACTGTACAACTGTGCAGATGTGGGAAGCACTCAGAGCCACTACAAACTGTGAAGAGAGGTGAACCGTGGTGCTGTGAACTGCCTGTAATCCTGTTGACTGTAGGCAAAACACTCTCAGCCCCCCCCCCTCCACACACACTTTTCTCTCTATCAACCCATTCTACGTAACAGATAAACTCACCACCAGCAGTTGCATAAGGCATCTGCAGCAAAAGAAAGAGGCCAGATGCTCGTCTTTAACCGAGCATCTTCTTGACAAAGTCGGTACGTTGAGATTGAGGGCATATATCTGAATCTGCTGATACGGCGTAGCAGCACCCAGACTCTGGGAAAAACCCCCACAAGGCCGAGGCAAACGCTTTGCTGCGCTCAGATGGGATTGGACGTGACAACAGAGGAATTCTCAGCTCACACAACATAATCGTGCCACTGAAAGGATGGTGCAGTTAAATAAATAAGTCCTGGTGGATGTGCTGTGAAGGGGCAGTCCTTTTGTTGTCCTCTCCGCAGCCAGTGCAGCTCCGAAACTAATGCAGCCTGACAATCTGTGCTATGCCAAGGCATGGGCTCCTAATTACCAGGCTGCAGACAAAAACATGCGAGAACAGACAGTATCAAAAGAGCCCGAGTTGCAAAATGAATATATTACCACTTTGAAATTACGGTTCAACCGAGCTGCATGTGGAGCGCAGCGGGATTTACTCGCTTGAAGACACTTACTGATCAACTGTGATTATTCAGTGGGGTTTCAAATGATTAAACTTCACAGGAAAAATAGAAAAGGTATTTGAAATTTGAGTAACGAAATGCAAATAGAAATGTATTTTCAGCGAGGGATGTTGCTGGTTCCGCAAGCTGCACTGACATTCAAAGGAGCAATCTGTGTCACTCGGTGCTGTCCGAGCTCAGGCCATCTTTAATCCCAGCAGTGATTCAGCTCTACTTTGAAACATCTGTTGATCTACTGCACTGTTAACGATTCCATCAGCCCATCCATGACCTGCTCGACTGTGGTGTTACCTTTCAGGAGTCCTCTTTCACTCCATGACCTTGTGGAAACCAATCCATCTAGACACTGAGTGATCTTCTTTCAAAGCCATCTGTGGCTCTGATCTTAAACAATATGCTGTAGCTTTATCATTTTAGGTTTAAATCATCCTGATTACAGGGAACGAAGCTACAACTATTGATGATTTTTATTGTCAATTAACTAAAAATCATTTTCTTTATAAATCAATTAGCTGTTTGGTCTATGAAATGTCAGAAAATAGTAAAAGATGTCGATCAGTGTTTCCCTTTAGCCCAAGATGACGTCCTCAAATGTCTAATTTTTTCCACACTCAACAGATATTCATATATTCAGATCGTGTATATAAGATACAATATATGTATAATAAGAACAGAATTTGGCATGAATCCTCTAATTTGTCACACTGAATGGATGTCTGGTTCGATACTTGTACTTTCATCGTTGTAACCCTTATAGAAGTGAGTTTAATTTGTCAAAATAGCTGCCGATTAATTTAACAGTTGAGAACGAATTGATTGCGGCTCTACTGGGAACTGTGAAATGCTTTGTTTAAAGATAAAACCTGAAATTGATTTTGCGTGTGGATGATGCACAAGGGCTGACGTGGCTTGGCCAGTTAAGATTACTTACTGTACTTGGAAAAAGCCTGGGGGATGAGAAAACAACAACCTTTATTAGCATAGTGTTCATAGAAATATGTTATTTGAGTATACAGGAGTAATTTTTATTTTGTAATTGTTGTTATTTTCCTTTTTGTTACCAGAAAATCAACGTTATAGCTTTTTGATGTTTGATGAACATCAGTGTCTCTTTATCCCATGTGTTGCCTTGTATTTTTTGTACTTACTGCTGCTATTGTGATTTGATTTGTTTTGATGTAGTTCTTGTGTTAGTCATGTCCTCCATGCTGCTGATTTGACCGTTTCTTGGCTCAGTCTTGCTTGTAAAGAGATTTTAATCTCAATGTGACTTCTTACATATAAAGGTTATATATAATCTTCCAGGTGTTGCAATACTTTTGGATTGTTGAGGTTTGCTGTAGTTGCAGCTACTGTATCTCTAAACATAAGAACAATCACAACAGAATAAAAGCTCCTTTTGGTATAGTAGTCAAAACAAATAAATTAGTACACATTAACAATTAAAGCTGGACAGAATAATGTGATCTTTCCATAAAGATAGATAGTTAATGTATTCAAATCATATTCTGAATAATTAAAATTGATGCCAACAATAAAACAAATTACATAAAGGATTTCAACATTTTCCATTTATTATAAATCTGAGCTGAATCAAAGTCATGGTGTCATTCTAGTGAAGAGCGGTATTATATTAGATTCCTTTATTAAGTTCCTTACTCACAGTATTTTTCACAGTTTAACTGAAGCACTGCTCCAGTTCTGAATGGTCTCTGGCTTTTAAGAGCTCTGGTTGGAACTTTTATGTTCATAATGTATTGATTACAACGGCCTTGGGGGAACAAAGACATGAATAGTAGTCACTAACTAGCCTGCTTTAATGTCGGTAAAGAAGAAGAAAATGGAGAGCACAAAGACAGTCTTTACTACGAGCTGAGGTACAACACAACTACTAGCAGAGGTCGATTGGGTAACAGCTGTGCTGAGGGACTCAATTGCTCTGAACCCCATTGATCCAAGAGAATGAGGGCACAAAATGACTGTAAGAAATGGAAGTACAGCCACCATTCTTAAAAAAAATCACTCGAGAACACACAGGCCAATGTTGTTGTTCCACCAGCCTTTGTCAAATAAAAATCGATGAGGAGCGAGTTTAAATAAAAGCTAATCTGGCCCCATTCAGATTCTAAAGCTGTGGTATGTACAGTACCTGCCTTCCACCCTATTGATCGCATTTTCCCAGCTTGGATAAAGCTTTATGGATGAATGGAGAGGATGTGGGAGGATCCAGACTGAGTGTCTGCAAGCTGTCTGCTTTGGGTCAAAGCTGTCAATCCAGTGTGACTTTGGATTGGCGTTTCACTTTTATTGTACAGACAGAATTGGGCATTAAAGAGCACAGACGCGGGCAGGAAGGCGGGCATGCGCGGGCTACAGCAGCATACAAAAAAGATGTAGATGGATTGTGCTGTTTTTAAGTGTCTCTGCTGATAGTAGCTCTAATCCCATGAGCAGTTTTGCATTACTCTGCTCAGGGATTACTCTATGCCCACAGGCCACAGAGATGGACTGAGGCTGTAAGATTGTAAACATGGCGTCAGATTTCACATGAAGGCTTTCAATTGTTTACACATGGGATCAAAGTACAGGAGAAATTATAATTTATAGATATGACCATAGCACTAAAGCTTTGTTATTGTCACCTGCAGTAGAAGCTTTTTGGGCTCGGCCTGTCGCGCTTTTATCCGTCCTTTTATCCCTCAGCATTAGCTAATTGGTCCTGGACGCAGATGACGGTGAATTAGATTGGAAGCTTGGCAGGTAATACATAGGATGAGGACCTCATTCTGGAGAGCAGACATGCTTATATCATACTCACTTTAAGCTTTATTTAATTATGTAAGCGG
>OMLP01000942.1:44162-69749 GCA_900302685.1 Spondyliosoma cantharus | reverse complement strand
AATTATGTTCAATATTTATGTTTTTACTCACCGACGACATTTTGTTTCCAGCACAGACGTTTGTGTGTCTGTATGTGTGTGTGTGTTTGTGTGTGTGTGTGTGTCTGTGTGTGTTTGTGTGTGTGTGTGTGTGTGTGTGTGTGTGTGTGTACTCACCTACACAAGCCGGAGCTTGTCTGGCACACTATTATGAAAGTAGAGCATGTGCTTTGTTTGTTTTTTATCGTGGAGAGCTTGGCCAAACATTGACTAGCCTCACATATGTGTTATGCTCAGCCTGCTTCTGGGGGATCATCTTAAAGGTTAAAGTTCTGCTTTCATGCCAAATTCTGAGCCTCAAATGATAAGGAGACCAATAATGTGATCAATAATGCTCCTGTTAACAGATATACGAAAATGAAACATTTTCTTGTTCAGTAGCAGCCGAAATCAGATGGCTCAAGCAGCGAAGGAAGGCAACTAGGCGGCTTTTCTTTTCTTTTTTCTTTTTTTTTTTTTAAACATCATCTCATGAATTTTTCAGTGAATCCGTGAATGAAAGTGCAGGGTTCTAGTTTTGCTCGCCAAGCGAATAGTGAGCCCTGTTCCTTCTGGATTAAAAATAGCTGCATGAGCCGAGCTGTGCTGAGGAGAGTGACGGACTTAGAACTGAGGTCTGATGATGTTCCCACAAAAACACTGCCTCCAGCATCCAATAATATATCATCAACAATACCAAACCAGTAAAGTAGGAATCCTGTCATCATGCAGGGCACATATCAAAGCAGGACTAGTTGATAAACTAGGATTCAATCATTTTCTAACCAGTCACTGGCTATGGGAGCTATATGGGGATTAAGCCTGTGATCTATTTATGATCCCTCTACCTCAACATATCCAGATGTAGTTGTTTTATTCTAGATATAGCACGTCTGCCAGTGAACATTCACAGGCCACTCAAAGTTCAACAGGCTGTTTGTTAAAGCACGTTGCATCCCATCTGCATCCTCAAATCTCACCAACCAAAGAACCGGTGGGTGGAACAGTGGGTCACATTTGATGTTTTATAACGAAGCCTGAATGAATTTCATTTCGAAGGCGTCAGATCCTACTCCCCTCAGCACCACTGTTGTGACAGCTGATGTACTATCGTCCAATGGAAGTTACTTGCTGGCATCTTTCTTTTGTTTTCAAGCACAGAAGTTTTAACTCAGCTGAGAGACAGGCCGTCTGTCTTAACGCCAAATCTGTCACAGACGGACTCGGCTGCATCTCTCTCATACTGTATTTACACCTCAACACCGATCTGTGTTTGTAAATAGCTGACAAAGTTCAGCCTAGCGTGGCCGAAATAATATAAATCAATAAACATCAGCACTTACTTGATTAGTTTTTTCGCTCGATATGGCAAGTTTTCGCCCCTAGCATCGAGGGTCTGAGGACAGAGGATGTCGTTCACCGTACAGACCTCTAAAGCCCGCTGAGGCAATGTGATTGTGATTTCGGCCTTTATAAATAAAACTGATTGGATTTCATGTATTTGGCGATAATGGACCGCTTTACCTGTGGATGCAGTTTCCATAGCAACGGGAGGCCTTATCCCGTCGTCCTGGAAAGGATGGAATTGTTGATCCAGGTCGCCCGACACCTCGCCGCCTCGCGGCTTCAGATCTTCACGTAACTCGCCGAAGCGGCTCGGTGTGCTCCCAAACAGGCCGTTCCTCTCGTAGTCATCCCCGAACCACCTCCCTTCCGAGCCGAGGTCCTCACCGGGCTGAGCAGACATGCTTTTTCCTGTTATCGGACACAAGATGTACACTCGCTACTGACTCGCCTCTTCTTTTTCTTCTTCTTCTTCTTCTTCTTTTTCTTCTTCTTCGTCTTCTTCTTCTTCTTCTTCCTCTCTACCGGCTGCACTGTAAATGTGCGGCGGCAACCCCTTGTTTGCGCTAGAGCGGGTGATGGAGACAGACGCACGAGAATGCAGCTTCTGGCTGGCGTCTGACAACTCGAGCCTCGGATTTGTAGACGCCACGGACGAGGCGGTGCGGTCGGTCGGTCGGTCGGTCGGGGAGCAAGAGGAGAGGAGCGAGGTTGATTGTTTTAGTTTAGTGCTTCAGCGGTGACGTCATGGTGTCCGCGAGGCTCAGGGTTGGCACTTTATTTGGGGCAGAGTCAAACGTGAAAGGCGTTTTTACGGTTCACAAATGAAGTCGTGTGTGTGTGTGACATTGACGGAGCGAATGACAGCAAAAATGATGCTCGGCGAGGTGAAAGAGGCTGCAGTGACTCTTCAGACAGAGAAGTCAGGGAAATTTGACTCACGGCTCAGCAGGAGCGTAATAAAGAAAGTGGAACTGCCGGGTCAATGATGCAATCTGAAGATTGTTTACAAAAAAAAAGCAAGAATTTTACCTATAGTGTTTTACAGTAACGTGGCAATAAAATAAAGCAACAATTTTATTGCTTTGTGTGAGGTTATCTGGCGGTGTGGCGCCCTCTAGTGGTGGCTCAACATTATGACCACGGCCCCCTAACAACCAGACGCTTCTGCTTGGAGACAGCTAACACAAGTTAGCATGAATGGGTGGCGACGTGAACGTGTTAGCTCACTAACCTCAGTTTGAAGTTAGCCTACTTTTAAACTGTCTGCCATACTTACTGCCACGACCTTTTCTTTAATTATGGAACTATGAGCGAGAGACAGAAGCACCGTGGGGACGAGGAGTTGGTCAAAGAGCTAGTGAGTAAAATATTCACATTAGTTTGGTTTTAATAACAAATGGCATCTAGTTTATTACCCAGTAACAACTGAATTAATCAGCTTTTCATTTTAATTAAAGTTATTGTTGTTTTTGTAGGCCTATTTAAATATAAGCTGTTCTGTCACATGGATATTTCTCTCTACAGTGCCTGGCCAATGGAGTGTCCTATGACAAAATTGCACAAGTAGGAAGCAACATCACCTCCCTGGAGATGTTCTTCTCTGGTTTTCCTCGCATGGTCGGGCTTTCCTTCTTCCCAAGGCTGTGCCGGCTCACCATCGTGGGCCAGAACCTAAAACACATTGAAGCGCTTGAGTGCTGTCCGCTGCTTCAGGAGCTCTGGGTAGTCGAGTGCCATCTGACAGTAAGTCTGTTATGTTGGTGAGATTTTCTTTAATCAGCACTGGCACTGTTAATAATATGCAATGTCTTGAATCAGTACGGTGGTTTGTATTGCGAGCGATTGCACCTTACGCAATGTCATCACAATTTTTTTTCCTCTATTGCTTCCAGTGGCAACACATCTTCCGTGCATGGACCACAGACCCATGGTTTTACCAAAACAGTATCCTGTATAAGTGAAATGTCATATGTTTATGCATATAATTAGTCTCATCTTCTCATTTTGCAGGAAATATCTGGACTACAGAATTGTCTGCAATTAGAGAAGCTCTACCTCTATGATAATCAAATCTGTGAAATAAAGAATTTAGAATTGCAGATAAGCCTAGAAGTTCTGTGGCTCAATAATAACTGCATAACTCAGATACAGGTTAGACTATACATTTTTGTTAATCTATCTATCTATCTATCTATCTATCTATCTATCTATGAATTACTGTTGATTTGGCTCACCAAAAATGCATTTTTACAAACATGTTCAATTAGTAAATATGACTGTACATGTTTTGTCGAGGTAGCGTGTTCAGGTGTCATAACGTGTTTGTGTGTGTGTGTTTCTGAAGGGCTTGAACACGCTTCAAAATCTCAAAGAACTAAACCTTGCTGACAACGATATTGAAAAGATTGGTGGGTTTTAAGAATTTTCTGAATTTTCTCTGCCAAGTTTGATTGAAATTGTTTGAAAAAAAAAAAAACATTTTTTTTTTTCACTTCTTTTAAGGACATAGCCTTGATCCTAATGCCAGCCTTCAGAATCTTAATCTGTCCGGGAACAAGATAAATTCCTTTAAGGTAAGATTAAAAACAGAAATATGCTTTTAAAAGTCCTTGTTTGAAAGTTTTCCCACTTATTTTTGAATCTTATTAGAAATCCTTGGTCTGAAGAGAAGGCATGTACAATTTTTTGTGAAATGTCGGGGTCTCAGCCAATTCAGATTTTTAATCAAGTCTACAAAGCACAAGACCTTCATTGAGTTCTTGAGCAGCATCATTTCAATGATATAGATTTGTTATTGTATCTATGTGAAAAAAGAAGAATAAAAGACTATATGAGAGTTGTTTGATGTGTGAACTTGCATTAGTCAGTTATACATTCTAGACATGTGCTCCAGCTGACATGCAATCAGAGTGTTTATGCAAAGTCATTGTCTTGTTCAAGGTCATTCTGACAACACAAAAACGTTTTGTGGCTCTAGGTTTGATTGGATTAACACCCCAGATCATGTTCTTGCAATCCACCTTTGTCATTTTGACATTTCATGTTATAAAAAAAAACGTTTTGCCAAAGAAATAAAAAAAGACCTCAAACAGTTCTAGCTTTTAGGCAGCGCAATGAAAATTGTGGACAGTGATACCTCTTTGAAAAAATATAAAAGGGCTTAATCTGTTCTTGAGAAATTGCTGTGTTTTGTGGCAAGGCTTAGAATTAAGAGAAATGAACTATTCTGTTATTGTAACAGGAATTGACCCTGCTTGCCCGCCTACCCCATCTACGAGAACTAGCACTAAAGGACCCCACATCTACCCCAAACCCAGTGTGTCTGCTGTGTAACTATGCCACACACGTGCTTTACCATGTGCCGGGCCTTCAGCGACTCGATACCTATGACGTCTCAAGCAAGCAAGTCAAGGACACAGCGGAGGTACTGAGAGCAGGACCCCTGTGTTACAATAATTGAGCTCACCTGAATCTTGAGAGGATACTTTTTATGTGTGTTGATCACCAATGATTTGCTTGAACTAAACATTTTTTGTGTGTGGAAATCTATATCAGAAACAAATTATTTGTCAAAGTAGTGTTTTATATATGTCTTAAAAACATGTCTGGGGGGATTTGTTTGTTCAATGCTTCAGTTATGTCACAAGTCATGTGAATAATGAGTGAAATATTTAAATCCAAGACACAATTTCTTCATACATTTCTTAGTCTTATAGTCTTATGCATCACATGCACATTTCAATTTGATTCAATTGGACTCAGTTAACATCTTTGGAAAGCCTTTTTTACTAACATTAATTCTGCAGGTTTTAATGCTTTCGTTGTTTTGTTTGCCTTTTTCTCTTTTAGTCCACAGTAATGAAGAAAATGATGTACTACAACATGCGTGTGCGCACTGCTCAGAGGAACCTGGCAGAGGCCCGACTCAGACTGACGGAGAGAAAGAAAACTATGCTACAGCTACCCGAAGAATGCATAAGAACAATCACTCAAGCCACCAAGAATGTGTGTACAAACCTTGAACATTTATTTATTTATATGTACAATTATTTTTGCAAGTTGTTTTATTGTCTCAATCTCCACATGCTGTTATTGTGCAAAGTGAAGTGAGCTGTTTTCATTTGGATGCACCCCTAGCTGGAACGTGAGCTCTCCAAGGTGCCAGCTGGTCGTAAGAAGTCTGCCTGCATGTCAGAGGATGGATTCACCCACCTGGGTGAAGGTGACCTAACCACTGACATCAGTTGTGATCCTGCCTTGGAGCACAAAATCCTCAACAAGATCGAAGCACTGAAGGAGAGACTGGTGCTATGGACGAGGAGGCTGGATGAGTCAGTATATTTGAATAATTCACAGGGAGAATTTTACAGTGCTTTATACAATTTAGTCTCATATCATACCATGTGTCCCAGTGGGAAAAAAGAGTCTTCTTTCTTCTATTTTCAGGATTGAAGCCTGGTATGAGCAGGATTCAGTCCAAGCCTCAAACATGATGGAATATACTGTCCAGTTTCTGCTGATGGAGCTAGAAAGTGTTGGAAATATTCGTTTGGAAGAGGGCTGCCCGACAGACCCTTGGTAATTTTAATCACCGTTACATTCATCATGGAATTCTTAGTTGCAGAGGACAAAACTCATAGTTTATATGTTACATACCCAACAGGTTCACTTCCTGTTGCGACCTCTTGCTGTCCCGCTTCTCTCAGTCAGACTTTAAGGTTCACAACATCACTGGGATTAAGATCAATCGAGTCATCCGCATCCACAACAGTGCCTTGAGACTTCGCTTTGAGGACAAACTCCACACCCTTCTAACCAGCGAAAAGTCTGCTACCTTTTCACGGTAAGTTAAACTACTTTTAGATAAAATGATAATAATCATGCTTTAAGTTCAACATCAATATTGTCACCATTGTATCTGTAACATGACCATCCTTTATTAGTCTGAATCTAATGTAAACCTTTCAAAAAGGAATTACAGGCGTTGGCTGGAGTACTTGTTCTACATAGCTGACCCTGAGAAAAATAATGAGAAGGAGGACATTTTGCGTATTGTAGAGGAAGGCTTCAAAGCAGCAGAACAATATAAGGTGTGTATACTGCTACAATTATTAGTTTTATAATTACACTACCACACAACATGACAGCACCTCACTGGGATTTTATTCGACTGAGCATTAAGAGACAGTTCACTACATACATGTAAACATAACGTACTGAACAGCATTTGCAAAAAAAAATGTCTAAATATTATGTTTGTTTATTAAGAACAATTCACAGAATAGTTGAATAAAGAAAAAGTTCTGTTAGTGTCAAACACTGTGGACCTAGTGCAACAGAACAGAATCTACCATTTCTTATTTTCACATTAAATCCAAAACATTCTGACATTGACTATGTTGACTTTTGAACCAGGCCTTGGAAATAGTGGGTGCTATACCTTTATCGAATAGCCTTAGTGTGACCGAACAGCCCAGAATTGAACACACACTGCGCCAGGCCAGCCAAGACAATTCTGAGCACAGTGCGGATACAATCCCCTTCAGGCACGGTGAGTTAGTTTTGCTCATAGTTTTATGTCTTGATAGCTGTTGCCACTGTTTTTTTCCTTTTAATAGCATAAGGTTTTTCCTGCAGGTAAGCTCATTGTTTCCAAAGTGTTCGTGGGCCACAGCATGCCTATTCGAGAGGGAGATCTGGTAGATAGGAGGAGCTATCCCAGATTCTACTCTGTGTATCGCAATGTGGACACCAATAACAGAACTGCAGTGAGTGAAGGTATGTAATATGTCCCCTAGGCATGAAAACAATTATTCATTAGTCATTGTTTTGTCAATGTCATTGCCTTTCTGTGTTTTTCATTCAGAGAGACCTCGCTTCTCCAAAACACACACTGTCCCTGAGTGCGGTCCCAGACAAAGACAGTGGTTTGTGTTCGAACATGAGCTTGTCCTGCCTGAGTACATCATATATTTTGAATACATTACTGGGGTAAGTATATGTTTGTTTGTTTTTTTACTGTATTTCCCATTGGTGTGTCTTTAAGATGTAATTTGAGCAACAATTACAGTAGTGAAAACAATTCCTCTGTCATGCTGAGCTCTGACCCACTCAAAACTCAGAAGCGTGAGTCTGAGCCAATACTCACAGATGATAAAACATCATTCAGATTTTTGTGTCTCCACTCTAGCTGCCATCGCTACCACAAGACAATGATTTTGTGCAGAGGCAATTCGCAAGCTTAAACCTTTTGATATGTTGTTGTAGGATGAAGAACAACCTGCATTGCTGGGCCACAGCCCAGGCAGACATGATATCTCTTCCAACGATATTATCCTTGACAAGGAAGCCCTCAACATGGAACCTATGCTGAAACCACAGCCCACATTGTTGAGTTTGGATGACAAAATTCTTCTTAATGTGGCCAGAGCCAATGTCCTCAGTCAGATCACTGTAAGTACTCAATGGTCAGCTTCATTTGCACTTCATGTGCTCACAATGAATTATCTTCATCTTATCAAATTTCCAGGTGTTGAACCTTCATGGCAACAGTCTGAGCAAAATAAAGGAGATTTCGCGCCTCACAGCTCTGCGGCATCTTACCATCAGCTTCAATGAGTTCACATGCCTGGATGACATTTCTCACATGGTAAAAGTGACAATAGAAAATATCCTCATTGTGCTAAAACTAAATAGTTTGTCAAAGTTATACTAAAGCAGCATTTTAAGAGTAACTTTCCTTTCTGTAATATTTAAAGCAATTTGATAGAGATACTATTTGTGGTCTCTGTCAATTGAATCGCAGCCCAACCTTGAGTTTTTAGATGCTAGCTTTAACAACATAGTGACCCTGGAAGGGCTGAGGGCCTTGGGACAGCTCAAACAGCTCGACGTGCGCTGGAACAAGTTGACCAGGGCCAGAGAGGATACGGCTGTGCTGAGAAAACACACTCCTGCTCTGCTGAAGCTTGACACCCGATACAACCCCTGGAACAGGGTACGTGGTGCAAACAATAAAAGCAAATAAAACACGTTGTGCAAAGCACATTGATGAGGCATACATTGAAGCCATTTTCATTTTTCAGCCCAAAGCAGTCAGAATGAGCATACTGGGCCGTCTCACAACTCTCACACACCTGGACGATAAGATGGTTGCAGAGGAGGAGGCTGCTGAGGCTGTTCAGGTGGCTGCTGGATGCAAAATTAACAAGGTCAAGGTCTTACACATACAGATAGTTGATTTATTGCATAAAAATAAGTAGGAACATGCTCCAATGAAGGATGCACCTGAAGGATCTACCTGTATATTTCAGGATGTTTTGTAATTCAATCAGACCTGTTGACACTCTGCTCGCAGGCATCTCTTCTGGCTCACTCACGGACCAACACTGAGCGTCCTCGCAGTCTCAGTCAGCTGTCAACAGCCCAGCTCCTTTGTCTTCTCAGTCCTGCATCCTGGGGCCTCAGTCAAGAACTGGATATATACTGGACTGCAAAGGTGAGCATTGAATTATTTCTAAAGATGCGTTTGTAAGGTTTAGGAAAACCTTTTATGCCTTTTTGGAACTTTTGACCAGATCACCACCCTGAATTTGGACAGCCAGAGGATTCCTAAACTGATCAATCTGAATAAGCTGGTCAACCTGCGTTGGGCCTCCTTTAATGATAATGACATTTCTAAAGTGGAGGGTCTTGACAGCTGCTCCAAGCTGGAGGAGCTTTCCCTCAACAACAACAACATCAGCACACTCAGTGGTCAGTCACACCGTCAACTTTACAATGAAGCTGGAAAACTGAAGCATTAAGATCCATCAAAACAATCATTATTTCTGTCTGTGTTGCCTTGCCTGCTCTGTGTCTTCAGGCCTGCCAAAACTCCACTGCCTGAATAAACTGAGCGTAGATGGCAATCAGCTGTCCATTCTGGATGCTTCAGTCCTAGATCAGCTGCCCAACCTGTCCTTCCTGTCTGTGGAGAACAACCGTATCAGTTCCCTGCACGGCATCCAGAGAGTTCGCTCCCTCCTTGAGCTCTACATCGGCAACAACCACATTTCCACGTCACAAGACATCTTCTATCTGAAGGCAAGTAGGAGAGAAATAACAAAAGGTTTACGATTTTCCCGCTATGTTAATTGAGCTGTCTGAGCTTATATGCTCTGTCTTCTTGTTAGGGATTGACAAATCTCATCATTCTGGACCTTTATGGGAATCCTTTATTGGAGAAACTGGAAAACTATCGGATGTATGTTGTTTTCCATCTTCCCTCTCTAAAAGCTCTGGATGGAATTGCAGTGGTATGTACGGACACCAGCAACCAGTCGAACCATTTAAATATTGTAGTCATGATAATTATATCCATTGTTTTGTGTTTACTTTTTGATATGATCTGAGTATCTGCTGGTACATTTTATAGACCAAACAACGAACCGATTAACCAAGAACCATGAAATGCCATGATTACATATTTATAAGTCATAAAAACCACATAAAATGGAATCTATACATGATTGGTGATATCAGTCCAATATCCGATTAGTGAATTACAGCAGTATTGTCATCTGATACAAACTTTGGATCTGAGCAGTCCCAACTCTTATTTTCTGTTGTTTCTTCAGGAGGTAACTGAGTTTAAAAGTGCAAAGAACATGTATGGAGGAAGACTAACCAACGACATGGTAACAGAGAAGCTGGGCCACTCAAACTACACAGACATCACCTACCTCGCCCTGCAGTCCTGCTCCATTAGGTAATAGCCTGGCTGTGCAGACGCATTAAAAGCAGCACATGTCCAAAAATGAGCATGATTACAGTGATTTACTGTGCTGAATAATTTGCAGAGTTTTTGTCTCGACAGAACGGTTGATCTGTGTCCGCCAGACCTTTTCTGTAACCTGCATAGTGTCAACTTGGACCACAACAACCTCACCTCTTTCTCCGGCATCATCTACCTGCCTAAGATTAAAGTACGAATCACACAAAATCAACAGGCTGGCTTGAACTATACCTGAACTGTAGACAAATCAATTATTTCCAAATCTTTTTTTTTGTTCACTTTTTTTTTACAGGCTCTGTGTCTAAACTACAACCACATTGAGTCCATCCTGCCCAGACAGAAGAATCATCTGACAAACAGACAGATACTGTACAGCAAAGTTCAATCCAGTGGTTACGGCCAACAAGGCCCACCCAAAGGCAAAGGGTAACTTATGTTAGTAATTCATGTATTTCTTTACAACCTGAATGTGTAGACCGTAACCATTAGGGGGCAGCACCAACCAGCCAATGTATGAGATTTCTCTTGACCATTACATCATTTCATTCATTTTTTCACTGTCCTCGACATTTAACCCTGATAAAATTCATATGTAAACACAATTTGAAGATAAATATTTATTCTCTCTACATACATTATCCCTAAGATAAAGTGAAGACTGACATCTTGGTTTATATATTTTAAGTATATACATTGTCAGTATATCATGGGATCACCAAGTGATCATCAAACCACATTTTCCTTTTATGAACGGGCATGCTTTTGTTTGCCTGGCACCTGCAATGTGTGACCAGTTAAATGAGGCAGCGGGAGATAGAGAAAGAGATGTTCATTTAACCACAGAGGTTGCAAACTGTCATCCTGCGCCTGTGTTTAAGGGAAACTGGGCCCACTTGCAGTCTGGAGCCACTGATGGGCAGCCTGGAGGTGCTGTATTTGAGTCACAATGGAATCTCCAATATGGCCAATCTGCAGCTCAGCAGGCTCACCAATCTTAAAGCGCTCTTTCTTCAAGGTACGTATGGTTTGGCGTAGCGACCGTCCCTCACAAAGCCTGGTAAAAGTGCAGTGTATAGAGACTGTGAAAAGGCAAGCACTGAGAGCAAAGTCTCCCATAGACTTCAGGCCAGGTGGGAGAAAAGAGCGACTGACTTTCTTTTCAACAGCTTTTGATGGCTTTTGATTGAGCTTTGCTTTGTCAGGGTGATTTGGCCCACAAAGCAGACCTTACTTGTGCTTTCTTCCTTTTTTGCTTAGAAACCTTTCAAAGCTGTCTCTGTAATTTCAGTGGTTTTTACACCAGGGGCAAACAAAAAATTCCCCACAAATGTTTATATTGCCTTAAAACACTGCCTTTTATTTTGTTTAGGGTGTGCAGTTCACCCTGTTATTTTATCTATAGAAATATTACGTTATTGTTTCAGATATCTCTCTATTGTTATGATAAGTTCTTCTCTCCCTAGGTAATGAGATCAGCCAGGTAGAAGGAATGGAGGGGCTTCAAAAGCTCAGAGAGCTTGTGTTAGACAGGAACCGGATCAAAGCTCTGGCCAATAACTCCTTCGTAGCCCAGAACCTCCTGCTAGAACTGCACCTAGCAGAGAACCGGATCCGGGAGCTCAACCATCTAGATCCCTTGACTGAGCTCCGCAAGCTCTTTCTTGGCAAGAACAAGCTGCAGGTATTCTTTTCCAGCAACAGCTGCCTCCTCATAGCTGGATGTTTTAATGATACTGCCTAAAAGACTCACACCACAGTGATTTCCTGAAGTTACCACCAAGGTCATACTCAGCTTTTGTGCAGTTTTTTGATTTTACTGATGGGTTCATATGCTGAATGTCAGATGTTTAAGAATGTATTTCATTCAGTGTGCAGCCATATTACTTTTTCCTGCATTTGAAAAGTAAGACATTAAATATAGTAATCATGAGTCACTGCCACCCCGCTGCGGCATGCGAGGGGTAGCATTAGGGAGAATCAAGTTTGATTGAAGGTCACGGCCGTGTGTTTGAAGAAAGAGGTGAATAATCAGGGCAACGTGTAATCAGCTTCTCAATCTGCATCTCCTTCTCACCCCGGGCGAGTGATTTGCACTTTTGTTGCCAGTTCCTGCCTCTCTTCACACCCTTAATGTTTTCATGCATTCAATTAAGACGCCAAATACAGCAATCATCCTAGCGCAACAGTTCTCACAGTGGGGGCGTCTTTGAATCACAGCCAAGTGCAGCCATAAACCTGGGAATGACAGAAAACACCCCCATGCCCTATGGCGTGCCCAAACTCTCTCATGAGATTAATGAGAGCTCACACATGTAATCTCTCTCATCAGCTGCTTCCATCCTCCCTACACCTAAATTATGAAAGTTTAGCCCTGTTGCATATGTCTCCATTATCAACCCACATCAGGCTTCAATCAGTGGGAAAGAAAAGTTAAATGAAGGGTCAGTGAAGGAAAAAGAACTTAGGATATTATTTGTTTCTGTTGTTGTGCGTTTTTGTAGGACATCACAGAGCTTGACAAACTAGAAGTCCTTCCTTCACTGACGGAGCTCTCCATCGTTGGCAATCCTGTGAGTATTACAAGTGTTTGTGCATTAAATACTATTAAGTGATGTGAGCTGGGATAAATATTATCCAGGTTTGTTTTGCTGTTATGAGCTTTGATTTGAATCTACTAGCCGTCAGTCACTTTACACTTTGAACTCTGTCACTCGCAGACAAATGATCAAAAAGCATGCTCACAGGCTCAATTTCTCACTTGCACAATCCGAATCACTATCCCAGTGTAACTCTATGGTTCCAAATTAAGCGATTACATGATGGGCCATCTGCTGTGCCTCAAACTGGCCGGCATCAGAGACAAATCCGTTGACCAAATGGCAGAACGCTATTGGCCCTGTTACATCACCCATCTGGAGCTCATGGATCAGGCCTGAACAGAGCCCGCAGCCCAGGGCCTCCTTGTCGTCCACAGGGCCATGCTCAGCTGTGGTCGCCTCTACAATGCTTGACGCCATCCCCCTTCTTTTCCCATTGGAGGGTTTAATCCTGCCAGGGGGTAGAGGCCAACAGCCACCCCAGAGACAATACCTCCTGCTGTTGACAGCATGAGATTGCTACCTCACCCATGTTCCCTTGCCAAAGTCTCACTTCTCTTCTCCATTGGACATACACTGGCATGCCCGCGCAACTTTATCACAGCAGCAGTGTCCTAGAGGAACAGGAACATCAAGTTCTCTGACTGGACAGGCTGAATTTGTAGGGCCAGAGGGTGCCCTCAGCTGGGCTAACTGCTGCTGTCAGCTAGGTCACTGGATTAACTGTTGGGAACATGATAACTACATTGGGACCCACATAGCATCATATTTATCCCAGATGTCGTGAGGCAAGCTTCACTGAAGCATTTATTACTGGGCTTTTTATGGTGCTTTTTTTTCTTTCAGGTGGCCAAAAATTCCCTCTACAGACCAGCAGTGGTGCTCCGTCTGTCTCAGCTGCAGGTGCTGGATGGAGTGATGGTTACCCTTGAGGAAAGGACCAGGGCTGAACTCCATAGTACTGATCAACCAGTGAGAACTGCACACAACATGCATACTCAGACACGCATCACACACATATATACATGTACATACAGGGTCGTAGCTTACTGAGGCGGACATAGAGGTCATGTCCCGCCTTTTCATACTCACCAGCAACCCCCCTTATTTTTAATCCTTTCTCCAGTAATTTCTCCCATTAATCTCCTGTTTTTAAGTGATACAAAATAAATGGACGTTTCTCACTTTTTGTGTGGAATATGTGTCGATAGACCCTGCCTGATGTGTCATCCGCTACGCTTGGTTTGCCACTGAAAATTAATGAAATAAGTCCAGAGAGGAAACACGCCTGCAAATTTACCTCCACTTGGTGCGAGACCTTCCCCTTTCTAACTGGCAGCCACTTCAGCAAACACCATTCTGTTTGTAAGCTGTGTCAGGATAACTTTGCCGTAAAGCACAAGGGAAAAACAACATTACCAAACATTATGCAAACAACACAAACAGCCGTGGAGCCAATTTCAGTCTGATTAGAAGTAATTTTACTTTCATATCCTTTTATTTATTCTACATTGTGTTACATGTGTTGTAGGGTTATAACTTTTAGGGTAGGCCATTTGCAGATACAACAGAAATCTGCCTTTTTTTCACAACCTAATCTTGGCAGGTATGGTATATAACTTTGGTGGGAAAATGCAATAATGATAATAAAAGCATACATATGGTCTGCATTTTACAAGATGATTCTTATATTTGGCACAATAGTGTTTAAATTTGACTACTTTAAAGACAAAAAAAAATGAAATTAAAGATTAAGGCTCAAGCATTTATCCTCAATAAATGTATTTCATGCTGTGTTGAGAGGGAAAACAATACAGACCTTTAGAGTTTTTGGGGACACTTTGACCCCAGTTTCTTTAAACTCCTGGCTACATATCAAAAATAATGACATTTTACTTATACGGTTAGATTGCAGGAAAGGAATCTTATATTCGCACACTGTCTTACTCTACTTCCTTCTCTGTATTCGGTCCGAAACTGACTCAAAATGAACTCAAACCTTATTTGTATTAAAAGCTCAGGATGGGTCTATCATGTAAGACATAGTCCAACTGGAAGAAACAATATGACAACCACACTACACCAACATAAAGAGAAAATCCGGGATCAAACTCTGATTTTATGTTCATGTAATGAGAGAGCAGGGCAGTAATTCTCCTGCAGCTCTGAATTAAAAGCAGCCTAAGCCTGCTGGCATCATCCTGCTGATTAGATGAAATGTGCCTGGCCGATAATGCACCAGTGGATTTACCCCCTATTAGCCAGGTCAACACGACCCCCTCTGCTTGTTAATCGTAGATGTGGAAATGACAGCAGAGATCCTGGGTTCTCTCATTAAAAACACAAACAGACCTCCCCCTATTGAATCTCATCACCGCCATCTCAGTTGTCACTCTCAGTTTATGCCTGCGACCACTGCTGTTTGAATCAGAACGTTATTGATGAGTAGTAATTACCCTTCCCCTACATAAGATGCTCATATATGCGGAACAACAAGCTATTTAATCACCAATCCTCTGCCAAGCATTTGAGTGGAGACACACTGCAGTAGATATAGGAAGATGGAGAAAAAAAAATATATTTAGGATGCATACAGTGATGCCATGACATTGAGGAGGCCCTGAGGAGGTCATTTTTACACATTATCTGAATATCTGCTCTTAACGTATTCCTGTGCTGGAGTATTACATCTTCATCTTCATGCTTGCTATTTAAAGCCATGCTCGCAGTGCCCTGCTGCAACTGAAATAAACCTACCTGGACTGCTACCACTCATGCCCCGACACACCCCAATAAGAGGAATAAGTACAGGACTGCAGAACCTCATGCACGGGCATGATGTCCTGGCAAGTAACATGGACGAGGCCCAATCTCATCACACTGACAAAAGTAAGTTATTCATCTTGAAAATAATTTCAAACAGTCTGTTGTTCAAGTTCTAATACAGGAATAAGGATTTAAAGTTTTAGTATAATGTTATATTTGAAAACTGTGTGTGTGTGTGTATATCTAACCCACACCTTTGGATTAATTACCAATTCAGACAAGAAGCACAGGCACAGTAATGGTGCTCGAATTGGCCAAACTGGCATCCCCTTTGGACACATTCGAAGGACAGGAAACAACCCGACAACCACAGGCCTTCTTCCGGACGGGAACAGAGTTATCATCACATATCCCATCCAGGAGCAAGACAGCAGGTTGGTTGATATAGAATTCAAGAGGTATATAATTATGCTTGCCTAAAATGTGAGAGATCTATTTACTGTTTTTCCAAAATTGTTTAGTCATGTTGTCTGAGACTTTAGCTCATTTTCTTTAAATGAAGTAACCATTTTATCAAAACTTGATCAAAATCTCTGGCAAAATTAAACACTGCACTCAAAAACATGTTCTCTCCTCTCAAAACTGATTCTTTCCATCAAAAATGTTTAAATGTAAAAAATGACCATTAAAATACTGTTTATAAACTGTATGTTTTAGCTTCATGAGACAATGTTACTTTACTTTTTACTATTTTCAAATGTATAAAATTGTTTAAAAAATTGTGCCCTTTTTTCTTTTTTTCCCACAGTAAAAGATAATACTCTCCGGCTGTTTTATCCTTGTTGTTTTCCAGATTTCCAAATGGTGGCAAACCTCCACCCATGTAGCAGCCAGAAGAGGTGAAGCATGCACTGATACTTGTCAATCATCGATCAATCCATAGATGAACATATAGAACAGCCATGACAGGTTTGGTTTGGTTTGGTCTTACATCAAATTGTTTAAGGACATAACTTCATGAAGGGGTTCTCTCTCTCTTTGTAAGTGTGCCTTAATGTATATAAGCATTGCCTGCATTTGTACATTCAATGAGGAAAAAGTCAGAACACAGGACAAATGAATTGCCTCTGCTTTTATTATCCGGTGATGAATAAAGAAATAAAACATCAAACATCAAAATATCACCCTTGCAGCTTTTTGAAAATAGTTTAAACTAAAACATGATCAGGGTTAAAGAAAATGCTAGTTGAAGGTTTATCGCAGTGCATCCCTTTCAAATGCATGTATAATGACTGTGACCCTATTTTCCACCCACATATGTGGATCACTAACTGTGGTAATCTGAGGATGAGAGGTTTTGGTGTCATTGCTACTGCTATCCCATCCTTGGCTCCAAACAAGTGAAAAAACACCCACAGATGTAAGGGCGTGTGACGGTGGCATGCTGCATCCATTGGGTCAAACGCATCCCCAACAAGTGGATAATCCGGCTTTAGCACACCTCTCTGTGGACAATAATCTGCAGTCGCTCAGATAAAAATGTAATCTTGAACAGGGTCCAAATGGATTTTCGGAGATTGTCATTTTCATCATGTTAGCCTCTTTTCGATAAAGCCCACCGCAGTTTCGGCTAATAGGCAAATCTCGTGTGTGTGTTGTAACTGGATATTTATGATGTTAGTTCTGCTGAACATGAGATCATAATCCTGCTGGTCTTCCTGTCAGTTTAGTGTTGTAATCTAGCGGTCCTGTAATTAACAAAAACACCAGTCTGAGCCTTAAATGTGGAGGATACAGCCTATAATATGCAACTAAAATCTTTTCATTCTGGGACTGATAAGTGTGATGAAAGCCACCATTAAATTGGATGTTTATTCCCACCCGTCAACATTGGCATAAGTGTGATAAAATCAGGGAAAGAAATCAGTTGTTTTCTGCAGCAATTTCTCATGAAGTCAAATGTTTTGTATCGACTTGAGATTCTGACTTTTTCTTAATATGTACTCTTTCTCTCCTCAACTCCACCAATTTGAATCAGTGATGTTAATGTGACCACTAGGTGTCCTTAGAGATCCATTAGCTCCCCCTCGCTGCTAATCAGTCCTCAATGAATATACCACCTGCCCTGTAGGTAGCAATTTATCAGCTGAATGTGGCTACGTGATTCAGTGTTGTGTGGCCTTTGCCGTACATGCGAGGCAGCAGCCAGCTCTAGGCAGAAAAAGTGAAAAGCTCTCCCCAAACAAGCTCCTCTAATGCATGTACTTAACTTCACTTAATTTGTGTTAATTCCCAGCATTAAGCGGGGCTAATGACTGTGCAAGTGAGTGCACTGTCATTACCTTTCTCTGCCCGACATCAAATGGCATCTGATGGACTCACATTAAAAAAAAAACCTCTAATGCACAGATTTGGGGGCTCAGTGAGAGCTCTCTAATGCATTAGGTATTGCAAAGGATAATTACACATTTTATATTTGTGTATAGCATGTGCAGTATGGATATGTTAGATGTACAACTGTTTTTAGTGCAGTTGTATATCTGTATGTGGCGTTAGCTTATGTTGAGCATGCCACAGTATGTCTCTTTTTTGCATATCTGTCAGTATTTTTAACATTAAAATGACATTACCATAAAGACTGTGAATAATTCATCAGTTCTGAGTGAACCCAGATGCACTGCTCTCACCGTCTCTCTCCCTGCCTCTCTTCGCTCCTCCATGTGAGTAGACCACATGGTTCATAGCTGGTTTAATGGGATGGAATGTGACAGGTTATGTTTTCATCTGCCTGATATGGAGCCCGGCTCGGGCGGGAGGGAACGAGAGGGTGGAGGAGGGACGGAGAGGGTGGTGGAGAGGGGCGAAGTGAGCGAGTTGGTCTCCACAGTTGTAGTCTGGATTCTTAATTAGACATGTTTGAGCTTGTTGTGAATCAGTTATAGATGATGCTCTCTCCCCCATCCTCACCAACACACACACACACATAGAAAAACACATGCTCTGTATGGGGCCATTACTGCTGGTCCACTAACTCCCTATATTTGCTGTGTCTGTGCATTCAGAGCACCATTAGTCCAAGACTCTGTGAATAATTGCTGAATGGACCATGGTTTTGCTGCTATCTACTCTGATTCTAGTGTTGGTAGATGTTGTAGGTGAAGCGAGAGGGACGAGAACACTGATCGACGTTTGATGAAGAAGATAACGCTGCATCTTGTGCGATGCTTTTTGAAGCTTTACGTGCAGTATGTATAATGGTCAAACCACATTATACTCCACATGCATTACACACTTACTAGCTTGTATTAACTTTAGAAGTGTTTCGGAAGAGTTTACAATTACACCAACATCACCACTTGACTTGGAATTGCTGTTGTAAAAATGGAAATGTTCTTTCCACATTCAGCAGCTGATGGCAAACAAGTGCAGGTCATCATCAAAATATGAATTATTTTGTTTTTAAAAGGTGCGTATTATGTCCCGTGTTCATTTTTCGCCCCCACAAATACAATCTCTTTTCAAAAACAATCTTGCTATATTGCCTCTCTTGAAATCTGTCATTGAGTTATTGTTGTCGCTTGTCATTTTCCTGTAATTTGTTTCCTGTGAGGCTCCCTAGAATAAAGAACAAAATGAGAAAGTGAATGGGGGAAAACACAGATAAAAGAATGTAGTGAGAGTGACAATTAGGAAATGCTTTTATTTTGTGTAAACATTTTGGATGAGACACCTCGCAGTAGCATTAAATCTTAACTGCTATTCATTTCTGGACTTGTGTGTGATTTATCACATTATTGAACTTGTGTGTCATTTATCACATTATTTCAGTCACACAAAGCAAGCTATGTGGTTAACAGGGCAAAAAGAAGGTAACAATAACCCAACAATAGACAAATACCCAATTTTCTTGTAAATTTAACCGGAATCAATTTTCAGAGCGCTGTCAGTTGGTCTGCCTTTTGTTGATGTCATAGCCAATTTGGTAACAGCCATTTTCATTTCACGGTATTTGCATTTGTTTGTCTCCTTTAACATCTCTTAAGTCTTAATTCAAATTGATATTCTCCATTGGGCAACTAAAACAAAAATGGAGCAATGATTGTAAATAAGTGGTGCCATGGGAGAACTACAAGGTGCAATACATGTTGTCGTGACGGATGGGCTTTTTTTGTTGTGATGGTTTATTGTGTCCTACACAGTGCACAAATTGCTTTTCCAAGATGACAGGGAAACACAACCTCCTGCCTGCCCTTATCCCCTCAACCTCAAGAATAACAACAACAATTTAATCCCCTTGGCTACGGATTATTATCTTTCTTTGTGTTGATATTGTGGCCTTTTTAGTTGATCACTTCATGATCCTCCCTTTTGCCCTCCGCCTCTCTAAGTAATTTAGCCTTTTGGAGAGGCAGACACTTGACCACAATCACTTTCATTATATTGAAATAATAAAATACTTGTAGGATTTGCTCTTTTCGCACAAAGAACACGTTAACAGGGATTTAGAATGTAATATTAATATTTCTAATCCTGTGTCAGGTTTTGGGGTCAACTAAGCGCATTAGATTCTGGATTTAAAGATAGGGGCAAGAAAGAGGTTGAAATATTATTTAGGATCAGGAGGATAAACAACCCATTGGGATGTGTCACTTGATGTAATTATAATTGCAAAGAGGGATGGTCTTTTCATTGTTCTGTGGAAACAATACAGAAAAACTGACAACCGCAGTCTAATGTGTCCTGAAATAGATATGCAATGGCTTTTTAATGTGTTTTATTGTTAAGAATGCCAGAAGTTCTGTAAAGTAGTGAATAATTTGGAGCCTCATGAGGACCACCATCATATTTCTGGACCACTAGTGTTCAAATGTGGCCAAAAGCTAAAAGAAATATGATTTTTCTCTTCTAAATATTCAGTTCTAATCCAACTCCAAAATACAGTATGTGATCACTGAACTCCTCCTGCTTCCTGTTGGTGTACAACCAGTGACAGTAAACACAACAGATGTGCACCTCTGCGCACCATTCACAGCTGATGTGTCCCAGGTTCGGTGCGCAGGTAAAACCCAGTGTATTTAAACTGCAGCATCACTGATACACACATAGAACAATGTGTGCCAGGCAGCTGCTGTTGAACACATATGGAAGTGTCATTACTATATATATATATATATATATATATATATATATCTATATATATCTATGTATCTGTATCCCTGTGTGTGTATATGTGCGTGTGTGTGTAAAAATGCTTTCATAATTTATTTTGTTTATGTTTTTGTGTCTGTTCCACTTACACCTGATCCCAGTTAACTCCCTAAAAGTCTGACACAATTTCGCCCTCTTGTCTTTATCCAAAAGTCACAACACACATGGATGTGTAATAAGGTTTGTATGCTGTGTGTATGTAGTTGTCGAAGGGGCGCGCTTGTGTGATGTAAGGGGCGGGGTTTATACGCTTCAACCTATCAGGAAACTCGCTCTCTTCTTGTCTCGACTCCTATTGGTTACAATCTGTCTGTGTATCATGCCGATGTTGCTTGGCTTTCAAGCGGTTAGCTCGCAGCTAATGTTGTCGCTGGCGATTTCCGCCTTTTCCCCCGTACTACTGCCTGTATCGTCAAATATTGCACATAGCTTATCCGCGGTTGGCTGTTCTGCTGTTAAAGGTAAGTTTGTCTCACACAGGTGACTCCGCAGGTTGCCGACCTGCTGTTATTTACCTGTTAGTTATAGTAAGCTAACGGATAGTCAAGCTGAAAAGACTGCTAGCTAACAATAATACAGTTAGCTATGGTAAAGAATCTCAGAGAGGTTCAGAAAACAGTTTACTTTTCGTGAATTACCTGGCTTGGTACTTCAGGTATGAGTCGATGTGTCCGGTTACTAGCTTGGACAGGTTAGCTCATGTTAGCGCATCCACAAGCTACTGCTTCTGTGGTGTGTTTTTATGGCATCTCAGCAGCTGTTGCTCATGTATCTCATTTTGTGCCAAACCTTATAAACCGAAGTATATTCGTGGTTTATTTGTTATTTAAACATCCCTTTTAAAAATCAGCTCGTTGTATGATGTGCTAACGACAATTTCATTAGCGTATATCAAGACAGTTAACTCACCTGATACTGAAGGATGCTCTGACATCAGATTGATGGAGAGATTAGGAGGTACCATCGCAGTAAGGCTTCAAATACATGCCTCTCTTGGTGTAGTTACATGGCTTTTGGAAATACAATTTATTTCATTTAGAGATCAAATAAAATGAACATTAAAATCCTATATGATTATACACAAAATATTTTCAGTTTGTGCTTATTCAGTTGATTGCAGAAGGCCCAGTAACAATTTATAGCATGGTAGCTGTAATAAATTACATTTTCCCTGATTTGGAAGAAGTTCTCATTAATTCCAGTGCTATCCATGTACAGGCAGAAAATATTTGACAATATAATCAGTGATTTAACTCAAACTTGTATAATGTTACTCACAAGAGGCACAGTCTAGAGCTACTGTTGTATGACAATGACAATGTGGTATTGGTGCATCTCTAGTTTGCTTGATAACAGTAATTCTTCCATTGCAGGTAGTTTCATTGTGTATGACACAATGAATGGACACCCTCCTTCGGCTGTGTGGAGATGACCTGCCACCCCTTCGGGAATGGTCAGAATGGGGCCAGATGTGCCCCTTCTTAATGAGTACAAGCAGGAGTTCTTCTGGAAGCGTTTCCCCCAGACCATTTTGGGGGGTCCACGCTTCAAGTTGGGCTACTGTGCCCCACCATATGTTTACGTCAATCAGGCCATCTTGTTCTTGACACCATGGCTTTTTGGGGGCATTGGTACTCTTCTCTGCCAGCTGCAGCTTCTTCAGGAGCTGCACGCCACAGTGCTCTCTGGTATGCTTATGTTCGGGGGTGCAGCGGGTGTCCAGGCCCTGGCGTTGTATGCTGCTCGGAGGAGTGGCGAAGTGGAGAGACTCGGTGCACCCAACATACTGGTCGATGAAGAGGAAGTGGAATTCACCCACTGTGTCAGCCCAGAGACGGTCCGATTTATTGCCCCTGGGAAGAGGTTTGGGCTCAATGTGGTGCTGCATACAGTCCTAGCTGGGGTGCTCTGTGGCTTTGGGACATGGTATGTGTTCCTTGGCAGACTGACTGCTCTCTACGGCAGCATTGGCATATCCCTGGTGGTCTATGTTCTGAGTTGGGTGACACTGTGTATAGCTGAGTATTCCCTCATAGTAAATACAGCCACAGAGACGGCCACTTTCCAGGCACAGGACACTTATGAGATCACCCCCCTCACCCGGCCCCTCTACATTTTTATTTTCATTGCTGTGGACTTGGCTGATAGGTGAGCAACAGTTTAGAACTCCTCTTTTATGCTGTTCTATTTCACAAAGCTACCTGCTATAATACATATGAATTTTCTTGCTCTGATTTAGGTTCGCAGGCCCAGTCCCTGAGCTTCAACTGGCCAGCCAGGTTCTTCATGTGCTGTTCCTCTTCCTACCTCTGCTGTGGGCGCTTGGTATCCTGCCTCCCCTGGATGCCCTGCTCCTCTGGGGCATGGAGCAGGCACTTGTGTTTGGCTTAGGGGGCTCGCCCATGTCCAGCAACCTCAGGTAGATATTGAAAGAACATGCCTTAGCTTTCATCAGCAGTTTTGCGCTGATATAGGTAAAAAAAAATAATGTTCTTGCAGTGCCAAGAGCTAAATGTTGAAAAGTAATTAAATATTGAACAAATGACACTAGTGGATCCCTTTTATACCTTTAGATTAAATTAAAGAATCTTTGGCTCTGGTGATATCTTTCATTCACATTGTCGTCACTTTGTGTGAGAAACCAGCCCTCATTGCATGCTCATAGTCCCATTTGAATGACATGACTGTAGCCTGTATATCACCATCATCTTCGGGTCTGACTCTTTGTGTGTACTCTGTCTCACAGGCTGCTGTTGATGTTTGCTGTATCTGCCGGCGTGGCTGTGTGTAATTACTTCATCCCGTCAACCCTGGGTGTGGTTCTCTTCTCCATCTCTACGGGATTTCTGCTGAGCCTGGATCTCAGCCAGGTTGGCGCACTCTGCAGAGGTCCCAGGGCAGCCTTTGGGGACCGTGGATTTCGCAGAGGGGGGTCACCACCCCCTCCTCCCAGTTCTTTTGGCTGGAGTCTGGGCTGCAGGGAGCTGCTGCTATATTTGAGTGTGCTACTGGTGGCAGTGGCAGAGGCAGGGGTGTTGCATCACTTCCTCGGCTCAGCTCAGTCCCAGAGCCCGGTCACTGGGCCTCAGGCTCCTGTCAGCTACCTCCTCCTCGCACTATTCTGCCTCTGCTGGGCTCTCAGAGAGATCCAGGGGGCCTATGTATTTGGAGGAGTGTTCCTCAATCCCCTGTACCCTAAAGGCATGTCCAGTGTGCAGACTTTCAAGCAGAGGAACAGAGGATTATACATTGCCGCAGCAATCAGAAGAGTCCTTCTTTATCTTGGTGAGCTTGTTGTGATCTGATCTTCAATCTTAACATCTAGCTGAGGCGTAAAAACAACAATTCTCTGTGTATGAATCTGTTTTAAACCACATTTACTGTTTTATTTCACAGTGTCTCCATTTGCAATGATTGCTTTCCTGTCTATGGACAAATCTCTGCAGCTGCTCCACCGGGCTTCCCTCAGTGTGGGATTCACACGAGCCTTTAGAGTGGTATGTTCACATTCTACTTAATATCAATGTGAACATAAAATGGAGAAAATAGTTATTACAGTGAAGAGTAACTCCACGCAGATTCCTAAAGTAACTTACAAAAATCATAGATCTTGTTTAGAATAAAACCGAAAAGTATGACAGTAAGTTGCAGCCCTATCCCTAGAGTGTGTATTATTTGCTTTTGTGCCTGTCGTGCCCAATGTGATCTGTCTTTGTTACTGTTTAGGTGTGGCAGAGTTCGGAGGATGCCCTGCTGCAGATGGTGGTCGTGGTCTTGATGCGGCTTGCAGCAGGAAACAACATGCTACCAGGGTGGGAAAGCCTGGGGACTGGAGTTCAGCTTCTTCTGGTGAGGTCAACATTCATTTCCACTCAACATGACATCCTTCTGTTTCGGCTTGAATGTGCAGATACATGTCTCACACTGCATCTGTGAACAGCACAGTGATCTGTTGACAGTATGGGATACTTAGGTTTGAATTTGAATTATATTTGTCTGAAAAATGTATACAATAATGGGGGCATCTTATCAAAACATAAATATGGAAAATCATCATGGTTACTGATACTTATCTTTCCATTTTTCCCCCAATATTTTGCAACATATTAATGGCAATCCAATACAGCATATCTATTCAGTTCAGTGTCATGGGTTTATTCAGCTTTATGTTTATTCCTGTGGTGGTGGTGTATTCTTTTGGCTGTTGGTTGGACAACAGAAAAAATATGTCACTTTGGGCTCTGGAAAATTTTGATGAGCATTTTTCTAATTCTTTTCTGTTCTATTCTATTCTATTCTATTTCTCATTCTCATTTTATAAACTAACTTATTAATGATTTAAAATAACTTGCATGGGCGTAATTGTTAGTTGCAGCCCTAAAATGTACATGAAGTAAAGTGAATGAAGCACAGAAATCACTTAAACACACTGCATAATATACTGACATGAGCTGATAAGACCTGATGGTGCTCTTCTTGTTTGCCTTTCTGATCCAGGTGGGCCTCATCTTTGACAGAATGACCCAGTTTTTTGCAAAGCTAAAATTTACCCTGACTGTGTTGGTGACGTCTTGGACGGAGAAGAAGCAGCGCCGCCAGTCGGCTGGAACTCTCTTGGCTCTGAACGCCTCTCTGTGCCCCTTGCTGCTGGCGGTGGTGACCCTCTCTGCCCTGCTCTCTGCCCCTCTGTTGCCGCTCTTCACACTGCCCATCTTCCTGGTGGGTTTCCCCAGGCCTCAGCGCAGTTGGCCGGGCCCCGTAGGTACCGCCTGTCCCTGCCCAGACTCAATCTTCTACCAGCAGATGAGCGGAAGTCTGGCCTCTGCTCTCAGGACGGCCTTTGCAAGAGGGTCACTGGGTTAGTTGTCCGCTTGT
>OMLP01000942.1:19859-44142 GCA_900302685.1 Spondyliosoma cantharus | reverse complement strand
TTGTCCGCTTGTTTTATAGTGTTTCAAGTGACCAGTTACAATTTTAGCATTTACAAGATCTCCCAAACTATCTGGATATTCTATTTTAGTGTTAATTGAGAGCATCAAGTGTATTTTAATCAGATGAATACTACTGGAAATCATAATTTTTATCATTGAAGAAATCAGCATTTTTATGTTCAAACTCTTAATGAATGGCTTTCAAATATCGTCACTAAATATTAAATTATTTATTAAATATAAACATTTTTGGAATGTATTTTCCTTTCCTTCATTAACTCATCTGTTGGATTAATCAAAAGTTTCAGAGTAACATCTACAATTGAATTTAATATTTTTATTTTGCTTTCAGTTACATACATTGTTTCTCCTTAATTATTATGTAATTTAAAGCCTACATCATTACACACAACTCTACAGAGCGCCAATGTTATTCAAAAATGTTTTTTTTTGTTTTAACTTCAATGTGTTTTGACTTGTACAATAATTGCAATGACCGTACTTTCCTGTAGGTCAAGTAGGGACGGTATGCAGATCAAAGAGCACTGAACCGTCACCTCATATGGTTTAATAGTAAGGGGAATGTTGTTGTGAGCAGCTCTTCGGAATTGCTGGCAGTAACGTGAGCTTGCATGATCCAGTTAAGCTTCCTGTGAAGTGACCCAAAAAAAAAAAGCTCTGATCTGTATTCATTACATCCAAATGTTTCCGCACCATTAACCGCGTAATACTCTTAGGCCAAACGGAGCTGCGGCTGCTGCTGCTGCTGCTGCTGCTAGATTTTGTTCTGGGCTCGATCAGGAGGGGGCAAGAGAGAAAAAAAACAGTGCAAGTACAGAATCATTATTTATGGATTGATGATTCAAGACAGAGGTGATGGCATCACTCTATCTTGTTTTGTTTTTTGGGATGCTGTAGCTGTTGATGAATAATTCAGAATAAGCGCTTGTTAGGTTGGTGCTCGCAGTCCAAGGATGGCAGTTTGTAGTGTTCTTTTACTCTGCTCACACTGGGGGCCGTGGAGCAGTGAGCAGGAAAGGAATCTGCCCAGCGTGTCACTTCCCATCATGAGGTAGCGGCAGGGACTATTCTAAGATGTCGTTATGGGACATGACATTATTCTTTGAGCCAAGCAAGCACTAGTCGGCTTAAAACAAAAGCCTCCATCACCTTGCCATCGCTGTTCATCTGTCATGAAATTAACGTCTGCCTGCTGTCTTCTGCCCCCCAAAATAAAAAGCCCACGTTGTGTAAAAGGAATTAGTTTTTAGAGATTAATGGAAAGCTAAGGCCAAGAAAAAGATTCAATATTTAGATCTCTGTGCAGTCAGCCAGTTAAAACAGTATCATGACCTTCCTGTACTACTGTGATGGTACGCGTCTCCCTGCAGCTCATCCAGTAGCCATGTCAACCACATAGTCAGGAGAGGGGCACACAGCTGATGCAAAATGAAAGGGATGTGCACCAATTGTCCCTTAGTAATGTGTGTTACATGATGTACATGCAGTATGTTGTGTGTTTTTCTTTCTTCTTGCCCTCAATTTACACTGTACGTCTCTTTACATGATAGATGCATGAATGGTTGATGAATTTCTCTCCCCTCTGTAGGTTCTTTAGCCCCAGGCTCTCATTTTCTTGGCCGCTTCCAGGACCGTATGGTTTGGATAATGATCCTAGAGAGAGGATATGGCTACTGTACAGTCAACATTAAGGTACTCTATATTTCTGTTTTTTATATTTCTGTCTTCTGTTTGTTGATACAACAAGATGACAGTGCAGTGTTGTTTGTTACAGGGCCTAGAGCTGCAGGAGACATCTTGCCATACCGTGGAGGCACGGAGGGTGGATGAGGTGTTTGAAGCTGCATTTGAGCGGCCTGAGCGGCTTGGTTTCACTCAAGGCTTTAACCTGCACTGGGGGAACACCCTCACCCCTTGTGCTGCCCTCGCGGTGCGAGTCTACTCTGATGCCCGAAATGTTCTCTCTGGCATCATTGACTCTCATGATAACTTGAGGAAACTTCAGGACGACTTTCTAAAAGCTCTGGTCTGGTTGCTCCTCAGATACTGCGTGCAGAAGCATAAAGGATTTCTGTGGAGCAGTGAAGAAGGGCCAGGAGTTGGAGGCAGGAAGTCCCAGTCCTCCCAGTTGGCCCAGACCACTTGTAACCAGCCATCTGAGGCTGTTTTGGTGGAATCCAATGTGTCTTCTCTCAGGTTCAGACAGGACAGCTCCAGTTTGACTTCCTTTGGTGATTGGTCAGATGAAGATGACTTATTTGGACCTCAGCCAGCTAGGCGGACGGTGGCATTAGTGACAGCAGAGGTCCAGCCTGGACATGGAGCACTGCAGATTGGAGCCTCTCTGCCAGGCTCTGTGGAGATGGACAGTCTGTTTGAAAACATGGCTCTCTCTGCCCTGCAGCCGCTGCAGCCTCTGGGTCTGGGCATCGGGATGCCAGCAATGGATAAAGGCCGTAACGCAGAGGTCTTTAGAGACAGTCCCGGCTCTCTCCCTCAGCTGAACTTCAGCTGCCCCCAGTCAGAGGTATTCAACCTCCCGACAGGGTGGAGGACAGCACCTCTGCTACCTTCCCGCTTGCTGCAGCTCAGGCCTTTGTTTCCTGAGGACTGGTACAGGTTCACCTTGGGGCGGTTTGGCCCCACTGTGCAGGGTGAGACCTCAGAGGACATGACCAAAGCACTGAAGGAGGATGAAGCCTTGAAAGAGCTGCACACACAGGTTGCACTTTCATGTCTCATCTCACTAGGGGCTGAGTCTGCCTTCACCAGTCCCAGTTATGTCTACAGACTCTATTGTGGAGATATACTGTGGACGGAAGGACTCGACTGGCTCTCCTCAAGTAAAGAACTTTACCAGCTTGCACTTCGTGCTTTCAGGTAAAATTGGCAGACTTTTTAGGTTGTGCTAATTCTGATCAATAGAGGTAATTTATCTCAGAAACAAAGACATTATTTAATTGAGTGCCTGTGGTTTTGTTTGCCCTCAGGTTCAGTTTCAAGCTGCTGTTTGATCAAGCAAGTCTAGGGCCCATGGAGTCCCCTGAGGAATTGTTCAGCACCTTGGAGGAATATGAAAGGGACTGGTACATTGGCCTGGTGACAGAGAAAGGCTGGCACGACAGTGTGCTTCAGGAGAAACCTTTCCTATTCTCTCTAGGACATGACCTTGCTATGGTAAATAGACCCACGAGTTCTTGTTTTCATTCTGTCTAAGATACAAAGTATAAAAGCACATCTGTTGAGACGTTACCTACGCTTATTCTTTTTCAGTCATTTGAATAAAAGTGAGGTTACAGTATTAACTTGGAGAAAATCTCAGTGAAATGTTTTACACTTGTATGATTTGCTTGCATGGTCAACAGGGTACCTACACAGGGCGAGTGCTGTCCCTGCAGGAGCAGCTGGTGCATGTGGGCCGTCTGAATGGAGAGGGGGTGCGAGGCCAGTGGGCAAACCTTTCCTGGGAGCTCCTGTATGCTACCAATGATGACGAGGAGCGTTACAGCATCCAGGCTCACCCCTTCATGCTGAGGAACCTAACTGTTCAGGCAGCCGATCCCCCTCTGGGATACCCCATATACTCCTCAGCCCCCCTTCACTTCCCCTGCCTCTGACCTGTGGCTTCTTCTGCCCTTTCTGCCGAGAGGGAAGAGGATGCTTTTCAGTCGGTACTACCAGAGGCAAATGTCCATTCCCGAAGTTTATGGTTATTCGGAAATTTATGTGGAACCTATTGCAAAATCATGAGATACCTTCAGACAACTTTGGAGTTTTACTTTTGAAACTGTTCACTCAGATGAGTTCAGAGGTATAATATCTGTGGGAACATCCTTTGTTATTTTTTATACATTGATGTGAGAGTTTTGGTGCTTCGTTTTGCACCACAGAGGAAGAAGCAATGGCATCACCACTGTACGCTTGTACAAGTTGCAAAATCTTGTGAACAGATTTCAACTGAGAATGTGGACTACCTCCTAGAACAGCACATTAGAGATGAAAAACATTTGTATCTTCAAAGAGTCCCTAACTGGTTCCCACCGAAGCACATACGTTTTGTGGTTTGTTGATTGTTTGTGCTTTAAAAAGAAGTGACTACATTTGCCCACCTCCCCTCTAGAAGACAACAGCTGAATACCTCTGGTTTTTATTGTACTTTTTAGATTTCACAACTTTCAGGTGATTCCCCTCCATGCCCACAAAAACGGGACAAGAACTTTAATGTTTTGCAAAGATATCGAGGATGTGCCTTGGGTATGTCTTGCTGTACGTGTAAGGTGTTTAGTGCTATTGTTTTGTTTACAGTTCACTTGTTTACAATTTAGAACGAAGAGTTAAATGAATTTTTGTCCATAGTCTCTTGTACATATTGTTAATTTTTATATGTGTAACTGTATATACTTATAATAAAATAGCTTGGCAGAAGTGGTGTTGTAGTTCACTAAACAAACACAAACAGAAAAATTGGTCCAAACTAAATTTTATTAGGCATTCCTACATGGAATCCATGCAAAGTTGACATAATGATGTTAGATATGTTTGTTACAAGACAGTTAAATATAGCATTTTATTTACATTTGAGATGACAGCATGATAAAATTAAAATGATACATTTTTGACAGACCCTGCCATGTTCTGGGAAGACGGCTCTGAGCTGTTGAGGCAGCAGTGTCCTTAAAGTGTTCCCTCTAGATGAAGGCAAAGACCCCAAAATGTGGCAGGGAAATCACTTTTTGATTTGGAATATCATAAATGGGTTTCCTCTTGAGGATGTGACTTTTATGAGGTCTTGGGCTTGGTGAAGTATGCTGAGTCTGCATCCTGCAAAAGAAAAGGCTAGGCGTAAGCAATGATGTTGGAAATGTTGGAAATGTATTGCTTCCTCGTGAGTTATTTTTTTCTTGACGGTTTGGAAGCATTGTGTCAATATTTTTCCAAGTTATATGGGCTGCAGACGGCAGTTTTCTTTTTTGGCCTCTAAAGGATACGCATGTGACGCTTCAATGTCTGGCCTGCTGGAACATGACCTTTTTACATGGCCCTGAGCCATCACTGACCAGCAGAGGCCAACAGACAATCTGGTCAGTCAGTCAGTCAGTCTGCACCGCTGGGAAATAGTCAAGCTCACTGTCATACCCTGGCCACCGTCTTATTCTTATTAGACTCACGCAAGGTCAACAACAGCTCAGCCCCCCCCCAGCTGTTAAGAGACAGCTCTGCATTGTGTCTGCAATATTGTGCTTTGAGTACTTTTGGTGCAGAGATGTTGAGATTCCCCCAGTCTCAGGTTTACCGCAGTAAGGCCAAACATACAGTAACAATCTTTCACATCACATGAGAGTGCCTTCTGAGTAAAGCGAGTTGTTTTATCTGAATTCCACCAGGTGTGCATACATTTTAAATATGGAAAATTATTTTGCATCAGTACAAGAAATGTTTTGTTAAAGGTCCTATATGCCCACGGGACATCCAAACAAGCTTCCTTTTAAGAAATATTCTTCCTTGTTTGAGGAGAAGATTGACAGCACTTTCAGGTCTATACTGATACATACGTAGCTGTAGCCAGCAGCCAGTTAGCTTAGCAAAGACTGACAACAGGGAAAAGTTAGCTTGATTCTGTCCAAAGGTCAAATAAATCTAATCCAAGCAAAAGCCCAAGTGTAAAACAAGATAATAAGTTGTTTTATTGAGAATGTTGTGTTATTGCTATTAAGGGACAATGGTTGAACCAGGAACAGTGACTTCCCGGAGTGCTGGTTTCTTGGCATCTGCATTGTCCCACAGATCTACTTACTTACTAGTGCTCTTCACTGTGAGAGCTCAGAACACAACACGGTGACAGTAGGTGACTATCGGATAAACAAATGCAGAGTTTCAGCATCTCTTTTGGACTAGCGCGAATAGCCAGTAAGGGTACACTGTTTACGGTGATTTTATTCATGTACTCTATTTGAGGGTGGTAGAACGTTGCACTATGTCTTGTCTGTAATTATTTTAATGCACAAAATATAAAATTATTAATAGAGATATGAGGCCAAAAACATTGTGGTGGCTTTTGGACCTCCCTGAGGATAAATCTAGCCTCTGCGTAGGTTGAATAGCCACCATATTAACTGTACAGAGATTATATACCTACCAGACCAGCTTTGAAATTCTGCACCCTTTTTCTGCCCAGCTTGTTTGTGAAGAACCAGGCAAGTGTGGGAGTGTACTGCCAGGCATAGTAAAACAGGAGGAAGGGCTGATGCGCGATCCACATTTCCTTGACACCGTTGGCAATTCCCACCAGCATTAAATGCACACAGCGACTTGTTGGCATCTTGTGTTCCTGGTTACCAGCTGTGGCCACAGTCTTTGGTGATGGAAAGGTAACAGGTTACTGAAAACAAACTAATACCACACGCATCAAATACAGGTTAAAAAAAAACCAAGGATTTTTAAGTTCACGATCAACAGCTCTGTACCAAATAAAATACATTACCTGGTTCACTTCCTCTGTGAAGGCATTCTGGACTATCTGTGATTGCACAGGCCCTGGACACACTGTGCTGATGAATATGTTTGGAAAGTCAGTCAGCTCGGTCCGAAGGGAATTAAAGAAACCCTGTCGACAATACAGTAACAATCAAGAACAGGGTATACACGATTCCAGACAGTGCATCACTTGTAAAGGCACTTATTCCACAAGTAAGGCGGCGATACAGAAAAAAAAACAGACCAGCTCGTCTGTGATAAACATTAGTGTTCCTGAAAACTCATTTTTCATTAACAACTCATTGGGAAATTAAATGAGAGAAAACACATTTAAAAAAACAAACAAACAAACAAAAAAACATAAAGTAATGAGACTATTCTGTCTGTATTCCACTCACCTGGAGAGCATGTTTGCTGGCAGCGTATCCTGTTGCCAGGGGCGTCCCAGCCAGGCCGCAAATACTGCTGACAGTCACAATGCTCCCAGTGCCTTGCTGCGTCATGTAAGGCAGCACCTGCTTGGTGATGGAGACCGTACCCAGGAAGTTGAGCTCCATCAAGGCCTGATACACATCAACGCTGGTCTCCACGAAGAGAGAGCGCTGGCTTCGGCCGCCATTGTTAATGAGGATATCAATCTGGCAAGGCATGGAAAATTGGACGGAACCAGAGAAAAGCAAAACTTAATTTCTACGGAGAGAATCCTCTGGCTTCATATTCATAGTCACATCTGTACATACTATGATGATAGAGAGCAGCAAAGTAAAGTGATTTATTTTATTGATTTAATCCTTCAAACAAAGCTATGTCTATGTAACTGAAAAGCTAGCCAGTTAAATATTGCGATTGAGTTGTCGAACGAATGGTAAAGCTGCCATGAAATTAGTGATGGAAGACACTGTATTATAAATGAACAATTGCAGTGGCCTTACACGTCCAAAGTACTGGATCACAGCTTTAGTTTTTTCTTCATGTGATGTCTTCTCCAACAAATCCAGTGGAAGAACAAGAATGTCTTTATCCTGGAGGTCAGAGCACTCTTGAGGAATACATGATGAAAATAATTCAGCTTCAGACTGAATGGCAGTGAAACAAAGTTAGGTGAAGGGCTTGTGCAATGGAGAAAATGTTGCAAATAAGAGAAGATGTTCTATGGCAAAGTGTTGTGACTGTGTTATACTTGCACCTGAACTGGCAGAGTGAAAGACATTCAGTTCAAGTACTGGTGAAGTTTAAGTACACTATAATGAAACAAATCTCTTACCTAAACACCGCTGTTTCACCCTCTTCAGCTCAGCCTCACGTCTAGCAGACAAGATGAGACGGGAGCCACACTTGGCTAGCTGGCAGGCCAGCTCCTCTCCGATACCACTGGAGGCTCCAGTGACCCAAACCACCAGCCCCTTCAGCTTATTCTCTGATTGACAAAGAGGCAACTTTCAATTCATGTCATATGGGGGGACTATAATCCTTACTGTATCTTTATGTGGATTACAAAGCCATTGGTTTGGATCTCCCCAAGGCACCGTCGAAAGAATTCCAGAAGATCCCCAGAAAATCAAAAATATAGTCTCTACTATATTATATATTTTTGCTACAATAACTTAGTGTTAGGCTAACTGACAGACTTAACAAAGCATCCTTTTGCAGTATAAGCATAACTGTTTTTACCAACCCTGTGTGATGTCTTTAACACTATTGGGAAGCAACATTGACTTTTGTACACTTTGGATGTACTTTTCCTTTTGTGCCACTTACTTGACGGTGTAAGAAAAGCTTTCCTCACATATTTACTGTGGATATAAACTGTGCACTCAGAGGGCCGTGAAGTGAGTCAAAGGTGAAACTAGTGATTGTTTAACCATTGTGTTAAGGTTTGACGTCACCTCCAGTTCAGGGGGACTACAGCCACATCGTGAGATCAAGCCACTATAACTATAACCCCCTTATTTGTGAATGACAACCGGAACTCTTCTAAGAGACGTGACAGCTTCCACTCACCCGGCTTGTGTCCCAAAAGACTTCCCCACAGCAGAGTGAAGTCTGCGTCGGCGAAAATGAAACACAGGAAGTGAATAAGAAAATAAAGTGGCATAAAACACCACAGTGCGGATACGATACAGCAGTCCATTTCTTCTAAATGAATAAATGGACTTGACACTCAAGCGGAGCAGGTAAATTGTACGACAAGCTTCCGCCACAACAGACCGACAGCTAGTGGTATGACGTCACATCCGCTCTTATATTTTCAAAATTAAAGCTCAGCGGTTGACAAGATAGACACATTTACATCATCATAATAATAACAGTAACAATAATCATAATAATAACAACGGGGACCCTGGTTCTGTGGTCTAATTTGTGCCAGTGCAGTCTTTAAAATGAAATGGTTTGATAAGCACTGTGTACAGTAATCCTCTGCTGGAATATTGCATAATAATAAGCAGTAGCCTTTTTCCTTCCCTCTTGAGCTTGCAAAAAACATTCTTTGTTTCTTCTCTGTGGCGGATGTCAGCTTCTTGTAATACCTAACTCTGCCCAGAGCAGTTACACAGTGTTACTACTCTCACCATGTTAAAATGTGCTGCAGTGCAACTCACAAAGCATCATATAGCCAAGAGAAGGATTTAATATTTTGCCCAAGGCCTCTAATGTTGCAATAATGCACAGGTCAACATAGAATGAGCAGTGGAAGCTGAGAGGTGACAGTGTGCTCTATTAAGACAGGTACAGACTGTTCTACAGCTGAATGCCAAGCATTGCTTTTTGACAAGGCACATTTCAACAGAAAACATTTGTCACAAAAGCCTGTAAAGTACTGGTTGACTCATATTCGTCACAAGTTAACAAACGTGTTTATTGGCATCAAGGACATAGACTCCTGAATGTGCATTTTTTTTTGTTTCAAAGGCTGTGTTTCTATTTACAAGTTTAGTTACATAAAGTTTCCTTACACAACACAGGTTTGCAGAATCCTCTTCTGGTTCTGAACACCACAGACCAATTATATAGTTATTTACTACAATAACTACACACGTGACACTTAAGTCATGTGCTCTGTATTTTATTTGATTAGAATTTATTAGGTTGAGCAACTAAGAACAGTTTGATAGAAATTAAAAAAACATACACATGGCGGTTCATTTCCAGCCTGATTCCAGTATACTCAGACTTGATATACTTAAATTTGACCACATCAAGGTCAACAAACAATCAATTCCAATTCGATGCAGTGCCATGTTTTAGGAATAAAAACACATTGTTACCCTTCCTTTCACATTTTATAAAATCTATTTAACTGCTCAGAAAGCTTTATTCGTGTTTTTTATTTTATTTTAGCACAAACGTAAGCGCATGCCTCATTGCATTACACTACACACAGCCTATTACTTGCATGTGATAGGTACATTTCAGTCCTTGTGCAAAAGCTGCCCCATCACTGTCACAAATGATATGACAGACGAACACAGTGTGCTCAAGATGCATGTTTTGTTCAACGGCTAAATTACTTTGAAACGCAGAGATGTGCTATATCTCAGATTTCGGAGCCTATGTACGTGTACACATTCCCCCTGTGAGGCAGCCACAACTCTTCAGGGATGATGTCATATTTTCGAGTACGCAACCCGCAACATCCGGGTCTCGTTTCTGTGGCTTTGTGCTACAGACGTATTAAGAAGAGCTGGATCGTGCGCTCAAAGATGGCGGCACACCAATTTCCGGTAAAAGTTGAACACCGAGCCCAGGCTGTTCACCGAAAAAGTCTCCGTCATTTTCCTTTTTCTTTTTTTCACTATAAAATTTGGATGATATGGTATTTTTTTTAAAAAATGCCTTCATAATAATAGATTAAGCCATAGAACATAAAATAACAAGCGAAAATAAATGAATGAAAAAACAAACACACAAACAAATAAATGAATTAGGCCTACATCACAAAGTGATCCACTTAGTTATTTTTACAGACATCACTTATTCTTGTACGAGATTTCCATCACCTTAATAAAATCGTCTCAGAAACAAAATGCTTATGGATCATGAAGGGGCGCTCGATCATATCAAAGACTTTTGCGAAATCGAGAAAATATAACCTTATAACCTAAAATCGTTTATTTCACACTTCTAGAAGTTTTCTGTCACACCATCACAGCAGGTGTTTGTCCAACTGTGTACATTATACAATTCTTCAGGTTGCATGACAAATATTGTTGAACTCTCAGGGGGAATCTTACCTTTAATCAGATCAAAAACATTAAGCAGTCATGTTGAGAGCATGATGTTCTATACAAAAGATTGTATTTAATAATGAATCCCTCCCCTCCTTTCTATCATTCTCCAATGATTGTATATGGGTAAAATGCATTTTGGGGGGCTGTGTGCGTCACGTGACAATCCCGGAAATTGTAATTACTCCGTGTAGCCACTACGCAGAAATCGCATCACAGCGCAGCGCTGTTCTGGTTCTGTTCTGGAGCTCTATGCTCCTCAGAAGCTAACGTTAGCTAGCAAGCTGTCAAGCTGTCCAGTGGAGAGGCTGGGACAGACGTTTCAGCTTCCCCCAGGCTTGGCCACACAAAGCTCCGGCCCACAAACACAAGAAAATCTGTTAGAATATACTTTTGATCGCCAGCTGAGATAATGTAATGCATCACGGGCGCACGCAAAGAGGGACCTCCGCACTTAAACAATTTATATGCACTGAGCCTTCAGTGACGACTCTCATTGCTAGCTAACTGGCTAGCTAGCCTAGCTAAACCGCTGCAAACCCCCAAGTTTCGTCGGTGTACCTCTGGTGTGAACAGCGACCAGTCAGTCCGTTCCACTGTCGCGGCTTTCGTTGCTGTCAACCGGTATTTTGGATATTTGGTAAGTCTTATAATGTTAACTCTCAAGCCAGTAAGTGTTGAGGAAGGTTGGGCTGTTAGCTATCCTAGCGGTGTTAGCATTAGCGATAATACCTTTAGCAAGGCCGAGGGCTCTCCTTGCTTCAGCATAACATTAGCCAACCATGGTAGACGGAGGCCTGTCAAAGTTAGCAGTGAGGGACAAGGGTCAAGGCCCGCAACAAGGCAAGGCTGTTTGTTTATTTGGGTTGTGGTTTACACTTGCTACAGACCTAACTTTTTCCGTCAATCATTCAGCCAAAGCTATTCTTACTTAGCACGTCCGTGATGTACATTAGCTTACCTTAATGTTAGCATTAATGTTTGATTTGTCAGATCTCCTTAAATTGTTTTTTTGGTTGTTATTGAGTAAGTGGTAAGTCGGAAGCTAACATTAGCTCTGCAGGCATGTAACGATAGCTTTAACCACTCTTACCTCGACTAGCTAGTATGGTTAAGTGTAATGCTTTGCGAAGGTCAGAGAAATCCTGTCCATTGGTGTATTCATAATACAAGTGACGCAAAACAACTTAATTCTAATGATTATGTTTAAGCGTGAACTTGATCAACCAGTGGCTTAAGGGCGTTTCAATCTGATCCACACCAGCAGTGCTCCTAATATGTAGTCAAAATGTGTCCACAGGTCCACTATTTTTAGATTAGAGCAGGGGGCCTGAACTCTGATCCAAGATGCTAATCTTTTGACTCAAATCGATGGATTGCTGGCTATCTGTTTTAACACAATTAATATAAGAAGTCATTCTGTTTAGGTAGACAATTTGTATATTTTTTAGGAACATTATTCACATTTATTTGCTGCATATGATTGATTAATAACTCGATTAGAAGCTGAATATTGCTAAAAAGATCTTAAGTTATTGGTGTATTATTGTCAAAACCCAGCATTCCTGCCATATCATGTAAATAGATTTGTTTCCTTTATTTTGTGTTACAGGTCTTAAGAGGGACACAATGGGTGCATTTCTGGACAAACCAAAGATGGAAAAATATAACTCCCACGGTGAAGGTAACTGCCTGAGGTATGGGCTGAGTAGCATGCAGGGTTGGCGAGTAGAAATGGAAGACGCACACACAGCAGTAATTGGTCTGCCTCATGGTCTCGATCCCTGGTCATTCTTTGCTGTTTATGATGGGCATGCTGGCTCTCAGGTGGCCAAGTACTGCTGTGAGCACCTGCTGGAACACATCACCAGCAACCCAGACTTCCAGAGTGCCCTGCAGGACGACCCCTCTGTAGATAGCGTGAAGACTGGGATCCGCACAGGATTCTTGCAGATCGATGAACACATGCGGACCATCTCCGAGAAGAAGCACGGTGTGGACCGCAGTGGTTCCACTGCTGTGGGGGTGATGATTTCTCCGAGCCATATCTACTTTATCAACTGTGGCGACTCACGCGGACTCCTCAGCCGGGGCGGAGCGGTGCACTTCTTCACACAGGATCACAAACCCAGCAACCCTCTTGAGAAGGAAAGGATCCAGAATGCAGGTGGTTCAGTCATGATCCAGCGGGTTAATGGGTCCCTAGCTGTGTCTCGGGCTTTGGGAGACTTCGACTACAAGTGTGTGCACGGAAAAGGCCCAACAGAGCAGCTTGTGTCTCCTGAGCCCGAAGTTTATGCAATAGAGAGATCAGAGGGGGAAGATGAGTTCATTATTTTAGCATGTGACGGCATATGGGATGTCATGGCCAATGAGGAACTGTGTGACTTTGTCAGGTCAAGGCTAGAGGTGACGGATGATCTTGAAAGAGTCAGCAATGAAATTGTTGACACCTGCTTGTATAAGGTATGGCATGTCCACAATAATGACATTAACAATTTTTGTTGCATGCTAGACTGTTTTTGGTTTCACTGATTTACACAACCTCTGTTTTTGTTCTTTATTTTTCAGGGAAGCCGGGACAATATGAGTGTTGTGTTAATCTGCTTTCCCGGGGCCCCAAAGGTATCTCCAGAAGCAGTGAAAAGGGAGGCCGAGCTGGATAAATATCTGGAGGGAAGAGTAGAAGGTAGGGGAGAAAAACTACATTTTTTGTTGAAAAGACCACCTTAGAAAGTGGGATATTGACATAATAATCCCTTTTCCTATTGCTTATGTTCGATATCCACCTAATGTTTTCCTTGTTTTCTTCTTATTGGGAATAATACCAGACGTTGACTATAGAATTCAGGTGAAAAGGAGGAAGGACTTCTCCATATTGTTATACATTTGCTCACATTGCTCAATTAAATGTATCAATCAGTAGACTTTTATCGAGTAAGCTGAAGAGCCTAAGGTTTCAGAACCACGACCACCAATTACATTTTCTGTCTTTGTGATTTTGAAAGAATGAGTCATATCTTCACTTAGGTTACCATTTTGTCCTGGAATTAAACTATACCAATGATACTCAATGTTGACTTGAGAGCCAGGAAAAAGTGTGTTTCTACAAAACCTTTTTGTAGCTAATATTTTCTTACTGTAGGTACAGTTGCTGGCCACAGGTCTCAAAAATCGTTATCACTCCCTCTCACTGTCCCCAAAGTCTGTAAAATCTGTCCAAAAATGGAAAAGAGATGTTAAAGCATGTTCAATGCTCCCTCTGCCTGGAATCAAATACAAGTTAGCCTTGAGTGTTGTGTTCAATGTAGCGAGGGGATGCATTTAAAGTGTTTCTAAACTATTTCAAAGAAATTAGTTATGGCTGTATTGATTGAATGATTTTTTTGGAGTTGGTTTGATCTTTTATAACTCAGCAATTTGTTATTTGTCTTTGCTTGAATTATTATGTTTGTTCTACGTCTGCGTGTGTGTAACTGCTGCAGCCTGTCTTGGCCCGACTCTTAAAAAAGTCTCAGTGAGACTTTTTCCCTGGTTAAATAAAGGTTGAATAGAATAAGATGTTGGTCAAGGAGTGTATCAATAGCAATAATATTATTGGTACTCACCTCAAACCTAAGCTAACTATAACTTCTACGCCTCAGTCTTAACATATTATTGACCTGTAAGTATTTCTCTACTGAACATTTTTGATGCATTTTAGCACTACATTACAAATTTAAATTTCACATATCAATCAGATATTTAAAAGATACAAAAAAATAACTCTTGCACATGTATGTGAAACAATTCAAATGAATCTAATTTTGTTTTCCAACAGAGATCATCAAAAAGCAGGGGGATGAAGGTGTCCCAGATTTGGTCCATGTTATGCGGACGTTAGCATCTGAGGCCATCCCTAACCTCCCACCTGGAGGAGAGCTGGCAAGCAAGTGAGTGGGCTTTGTTATTAGAAGTAATGGCAATCTGATGACAAGTTTGTCTTTCTGAAAGTGATTGTCAGTTAAATCACTTGGTATCTTTTGTAAAAGCTAACATTTAACATTATTATCCTTCCCTTCAGACGAACTGTTATTGAAGCGATGTACAACAAACTCAACCCCTACCGAAGTGATGACACAGTAAGTATCCCAGCTTGTTTCTTTATCCCTCTGTAAGTGTGTAAGTGTGGCTTGGAGTATGCATGCTTTTTGATGTGTGACCAAAGTTCTGCATTGTGTTATTAGTATTTTTAATGAGATGGAACAAGGAAATATTCTTTTCAATGGATTTTTTTTAAAATGGAGTCTGAAAAAAAAGAAGAAAAAAAAAAAAAAAGAACGGTACCGGTTGACTCTGTGATGACCGAGTAACGTGTCCAGGGTGTGTCTTTTTCTTCTGTCCAGTTTATGTACATCCAAAAATATATAGACATGGGATATAAGCACCTTTTTTATTGTAATAATACAATTTTTCAGTATGGCTGACACTAGTAGAAATTATGTTGTTTCCCTTAAATATTACTTGTAAAACATAAGTCGCATCACTTGGTTTAATATTGACAAAGCAGTTGCATTGCAGATCCTGTGCCAAAAAGGCTGTTTTGTACCACATGATCTGATTTCACTAATTAGTGCTCTATATATCAAAGATGAAAGAGCTAATCAGTGAAATTGTCTGGTGTTTGTGTGGATGGAATAAAAACCTACATTCTCTGACATACTTGCTTAAAAGAGACATTTCAGGTCATTCCTTTGCATACACACAGACCTCAAAGTTGTTGCCCTTGTACAAACGGATATCATGCTTTTATATTTTTTGCAGATAAGCTGGCTACGTCAGCCAAATTTCAATTGTGCACAAGTCATCTTGTCCTTGACAGTCAAAACTGGTTCATCTGTTTCAGTATTTCGTCTTTGTACAAATATGGACCTTTTAAAATTGGTGTCACACGTTGAATTAATTAGGAAACCATTGCTCCTTGACTTCCTCCTTATTATATGGTGCCGCTTGAATATTACTATATTATTATTATTATTATTATATTTGTCACCAGTCTACACAAAGCTCTTCATGCAGAAAATTAAATTATGATCTTACAAATGTCTACAAATGTATTCAAAGTGACCCATAGAAATCTACAGTACTTGGTTCTGTATTTCGAATGAGTATTCGTTTTAACGACATTAGCAGCATTTGCACTCTCCAGGTAACATCTTTATCATCTTTGCACATCTGGATATTGTCCTGTAGTTTGCAGATTTACTGAAGCTTGGTGAAGCATGAAGGTTGGATTCTATTAATACTTTCATTGAAGTAATTACAATAATTCTTTAAAATGAGGGCTTAGGCCCGACCACCCAAGGACCTTTAACAGTCTTCTTATGAATCCAATGTAAATTTTGCTGTATGCATAATGTAGGAGAGTATGCTGTTGCACATAATTGCACAGTTAAAAGTATGATATAAAAACATGTCGTTAAAAAGTAGATCTGCATATCAACTTAGAAATTGTGCCTGAAGTTAGTTTTTAATTCGTTCTTGTTGTAGTGTTGTGCGTTGTACCTAATTGCGAGTAGCAGTACTTTTACATCCGTAGTGCGCTGTGATTATATTTTTATAGCACAAATATCCCCCTGGTATTTGGTCTATATGTCTGTATTTGGCCCCATTCATTTTCAGTATTCCTGTATATGCAGGAGAATACAACTGTTAGCAGAAGAGTATAAATAAAGTAATAAAAGCGTTTAAATACGCTATTAATTCTGCCTTGGGTAGAAGCAGTTTGTTTAAAATGTATGTTTAAAAAAAGTGGCCCCTAGGCAAAGCGACTTGAGTATGCTTGTTGCTGCAAGAAAAAAAACATAAAAATCCTACACACAACCACACGGTGTGATGCTGTCAGGACCAGGCTTTATAGCAGGTAGCATTATGGCTGAGGAGTTCTGTGCACTTTTGTGACTCTCTTTGCCTTGACTTAGGGTATTGACTTGCTTTCATTTTGAACCTCAGTTATTCTGCCATTCAACGCTTTGTTGTTGATCTAGAGGCCCTACCTGTCCGCCTTGCCTGGTTGCTCGGTTTGGATAGACAATAACCTTTATAAAGTATGTGCAGTCTTTACAAACCTTTTAGTAGTGGAGCCCATTGTGCTTTATAACATTTTAACACTGTAGAAAAAGTCTGATATCCTTTGATCAAGGATTCTATCCACCACCAAAGACCTTCACATCAAAAGAAAATGTTTTACTGAGTATTAAATATATTCACTGTTAGATGTGAACCCATAGCATGACAAAGTTGTTGATCTGTGACAATATCTCTTCAAAGGCCATTATAAATTCATGCCGTAGCAACTGAAAAGGTCAGGGGGCATGCAAATAGGTCAGTAAGGCTATAGTAAAACTGATTAAATACAATTGCGGTGGTTTTGTTAAAAAGATATGTATCACTCTGACACCAGTTAGTAACCAGTGTTAATAGGGTTTTGTTCCAAAGCAAACTGTGTAACTAAAATCTCTATAAGAAAGGATGTCAGATGTAATCCTGTACACAATGACAGGTCGCAATAGATCAGCTGAGCTGAAAACATTTTCTCTTGTGTGTAGTTTGTGAGTAACCTTGGGCTTTCAGTGGTAGGTATTTGACTTAAACTCTGATGGTGATGGGTCAGCCTGCACCAGAAATAACCAAACTTTACAACACCTTCCATTGTTTTGTTAAATATCCTGCCCAAATTTGAATTCCTTAAATTAGAGGGGCTTTTTTTGAAAAAGTTGTGGTCCACAACAAAGAAGTGTCAGTAACAAAACATAGGTTCCCACTATACGACAGGATTTGATCACGTGGGCAATTCTTCTTAAAACTATAAAAAATGTAAATATCCTGTTCTCTCTTTACTTCACCTTTGAGGCATCACTCTGCTTTTAAACAAAACCCTTTAAACATATTCATCACAAATACAGTCAGAAGGCATTATTAATATAGATGATAATTTGTGTCCAGGAAAAAAATCTCAGTGGTATAAGAGAAAATCTTTTATGTGGATGTTTTATGTTCATCATTTTCCTTAAGGAAAAATCATCGCTCTCGCTAGCTTTCGAAAATATGCTTCTGAAGCATGTTGGCTCAACAGAAATGTGCTGAAAACAAATAAAAAAGACCCTAATGGCACCTTTACAACGTTATACATAAATATAAAACAAATGGATGACAATCACTCTGTGTGATGCGACCAGGTGTAGAATAACGTTATTTGGAACCATGACATCACCACATGTTATCACAACATTTCCCACAATGCAATCAACTAAACCTGTGACATCTTTCATTAAATAAAAACTTTAGAATTTTTAACCAAACATTGAAAGTACCTTTTAGACATAATTCTTGTGGACCTTTTTAACGACTTTATAAACTCGCATAATTATGAATTTATAATTCATAACGTACACAAAAAACATCTTAAACCATCTCCATTTGTCGACCTTAACTTAACCTGTAGTGGCACTCTGAAGTGGTAAGCCTGAAGCTGGTTTGTCTACTAGCAGCCAAACTGGTTGCAGACAGCTCAGTCATTGTTGCCATGTAACAGCATGTGTAAACATTACAGATGGCCCGATCAAGTTTTTTTTTTTTTTTTTAACTTCAATCCAAGTCCTTTAATATTCGGTGTATCTACCAATACCGACGCTAATCTGAAGATTATATTTACCAATATATCACAGCTGCCCAGTGCACACACATTCAAATATCAGGTGTACCACACTTATCATAGCACAAGGTACATTCACTGTGTTGATGTTACAACTACAGCAACACTTGTGATTGTACAGTGGAGCAGGTTCATTATTGCACGCATCTGATTTAGACACACCACCCAAATAATTTTTCATAAAGGAGAGCAGATTTTCACAGTAAAGAAAGGATCGAGGTTAATTTTAGCTGATACAATCGATTAAATTATGCCAGAGACCTCATTTATGGAAAAATATTTTAGATTTCTACTTGAACTTAGCTGTAAGATCATTCTGAGGATGTGCTTATGGTTGATTCATTAAAAGATACCGAGAATAGAAACCCCCACTGAAGCATTTTCAAAGAATCCCATTTGCAACTTACACACCTGTGATCTATCGATCTCAAATCGACTTAAAGACTATATGTTTCATTCATTGGACTAAATAATGCGTTTACAAACAAAGCCAAACATGCAGCTTGGGAGTGTTTCACTGCTGCAGTAAACAAGGTGGGGCAGAGAGACAGAACTGTGGCCGATATTAAATGGAAATGACCCCATTGTCAGTGTATGGTTTAGATCTTGGCATATAGTTATTGAACTACAGCTAAATTAAACTAAATTATTCTATTTGTTCCAACCAAAAGGATAATCAATGCTCGAAAGGACTCGACTCGAAAGGTCTTTGTTAAACAAACTGTCTGAACAAGTTGATGCATTAATTTCAAACTTAAAACAACGCTAAACCCTGATAGGGAAGGAGGAAGCCTTAAACAGATCAGGACATATGAGTATGAAGTAGTCTGCTTTATCATTTTGTTGGTATCCCATCCTACATGTATTATACGGCCCAAGTACAGGTCTATGATTTGCACATTTTTGTTTTTGATCTGCCCTGTTTGGTTGTAATTACAGCTGTATATCCATACAGCTGACATGTGTTTTGGGGTCTGCTTTTTGAATACATCATATCCAGAGCCAAATCAATCGCATATGGATAAAGATTTTAAGTAAATAAATTCCGTCACCATCACTTATGAAAGCGTTTACTAGTTTTAGTTAGATGGATTAGATTGTGCGATCCTGGCTTGAATGTTTTGGATGTTTCCCCGGCCCCAGAACACCTGATTCATATGATCAGCTGATCATTTGGCTCTGCTATAAGTTTGATAACCAACTATCCATTTAAATCAGGTGGGTTGGGGTAGGGCAATTTCTAAAACGTGCAGGGCAACAGGTCCCGAGGATCTGGATTGAAGGACACTGATATTAGACTGGTACAGCATAATAGAGCCAGACTGATGCTCCAATTTTGGGGCCGATACAGATAAAAAAAATGCTGATAGTGATATACCAGCTGATTTAAACACATTTTTTGCAACAATAATATCATTAATATGTACTATTTAAAATGATTTTACTTTTTAGGGATGTTGATTCATTATGAATAAATCACTGTTTTGAATGTATTAACCGACAATCAGAGATGGTCACAGATCCATCAAATATCTTGTTACAACTTACAAATGCTTGCTAATAAAATACAAATAACTTGTAATTTAAAAATTACAGAAAGACTATACAAACTGATATTATTACATTTTAGCTATGTTAGCTATATTCTCTATGGTGAAAGTTAAGTAAATGATGATACATGACAAGGTGGTCTTATGAAACAGAATTACACTTGAAAGACGATGTGTTTTCTGTGGCGTTGGTATATAGTTAAGTTGTATGCTTGTCAAGTTTATTAATGACACATTCCAAAGAATACAGATAAAGTAATTATCTGTAGAAATATTTACGGCAACATTAGACTTTGGGGCAAAAAATGGTGTTGATAGAGACGTATATCTATCAACTCCTGGATGATATTGTTATCTGCCAGTTTGTGTCATTGATGCTTAAACCTGTCCAGCTTTTGATAACAATCTGGTGGATGTAGAGCCAGAGTCTGAAGGGTTTCTCCTTCCTCTTCTCTCTTATCAAGGACTCTGCGTCCACAGACGATATGTGGTAACACAACCTCCTACCACTAACACAGCATAGAGTTTACAAACCACCATCCTCTCAAGACCCACAGCAGCTCAGCTCAGCAGTCTGTCTCTCCGTCACTCTGAGCTTTTGGTTTCTAAGAAGGGAATTTCATGGGAGGAGGAGGAGCAGGAGGAAGAGGAGGAAGAGGAGGAGGAAGAGGAGTTGCATGCACAGACCTGGAATAGTGCAGCACCAGTCCACTCTGGAGTTCAGGATCCCTACCGTCTTGTCTCCCCTTTTTTGTTCACCCACCTTAATACTCTCCTCTAAAGTAATCCATAACAAGTCCACAAGGTCTTTTTCTTTTTGTTAAATAATCAGCTTAAGTAGTAAGATTTTTTGCTGTAATTAATTTGATTCACATTTCCTTGTGTGTGTTTGTATATTTCTGTTTTTGTGAAGTGCAATTGTCCTGTACAAACAGCCTGTATTTAATGCAGCTTGATTTTAAGTTAAAAAATGAAAGAAATGAAAAAGAGAACCTTTTATGCACTATCTGCCTTTTCCTGCTCTTCTGGAATTGTAACAAATGTCTATTCAGTGAATATTTCTGCTTGTCCTCCAGGCACAATGTCTCTGCGCTTTTACTTTTCTTTATTCTTTCTTTTTTTTTTTCCAGTTAGTCTATTCTCCTTTAAGAAACGGGTAAATTGTATAGTTGACAGCACAGTAAGCTCTCTATATCAAACCATTTAAATCCTAATTATTTTTTCCCTGTGCTTTTTTTTTATTGTATTTTATTTTTGTTAGTGGTTTTCTGTACATGCTCAAATAATATTGGCAAAGGTGTTTCTCAGTCATTTTGGAGGTGTGAAGTGAAAAACATTTTTTTTTTTTCCATTTCCTCAAGGCATCTAATGAAAAAAAGACCCCTGTAAAACACGTTTGTCTGTGCGAATAGATACTTGCAAGCGTGCGCGGGTGCTTGTGTGTGTATATATGTGCGCACGTGTGTCAATGTAAAGGCAGATCTGTATGTGCAACTCTAAATTTCGTTGAGGTGGCTCAGACAACAGACCAGTCTGGAGTTTAAGGGAATTGCTCTCCCAGTGCTTAACCCATTGTTTGCCCCTTTTTTTTTCAGCCAATGTTCCATATCAACCCAACATAGGCTGTCAATACTTCTTATTCCAAAAAGCTTTGGATAACAGAGTTTACATGCTGTTATGCTGTTTGAACAACTTCAAGCTAAATATCAGAACTATACTGTAACCTGAGATGACACAAGTAGTTCAATTTACCCAAGGTGTGCAGTGGTTTGAAGCTAGTCAGGTCCCGACTAGTTTACACATCTGTTATGTCATATTTAGATATCAAATTCTAAACATACATTGTTACCAGTGCCCACTGTGGGTGCCATATGATTTATAATCACTTGTTTCAGCTTTATGACAGCCTATGCCAAGTTTTATGTTTTCATGAGATTCAGTTTTTGTATGTGGTACAGATAGATTTTTAGCTTCTACCTTTTTAAATATCTGATGATTTGACTGATGTGAACAGTTTAAGCACTGACTATTTTAGAGAAAATCGACCATGATAGGAGAAACTGTTGACTCTAAAACTTAACAAGGCTATTTTTATTTTCATGCGATCTTTATTTGGACATGACACCAAGAACAAATCCGCTAACCGCAACAAGTTCTCATGGTTGTATAGCAACTTTTTATTCCCATCGAGTTTGCTCATCTCAAAACTCTCCCCCACGGCACCACAAGCCAGAGCACAATACAGTTTGCTGCTATAGTGTATGATGTTTGGGTTGATTTATTATTTAATTTAATTTTTCAGTTAATTTCCCCCTCTGAAAAGATTAATAGACTAAATCTGTATTTAACTCACACACAGTAGATATATTTCTTGAAGAGAAATGGTTTTATTTCAGATTTATTTTCTGCCATTTTTGTTTGTTTTTTTGTCTAAAATTGCATTGTTTGAAATTTATGTATGTATATATTTTTGACTTAAACTTTCAAGGAATAAATCAGTTGCTTGAGTTAGTTTTTTTGCCATGGACAAAATTTGATTCTGGTTTGTCTCTGGATGGTTAGTAGAATGTGTGTGTCCCCCTGTAATCAATATTAAAGTACTAAATTTGTAATAATCCATTAATCAAAATGACAATCCTAACTATTTCACCGCATTTAGTTTGTGGTAGGTAGCAAATGATTAAATCTTTAACAGAACACAACACTGACTGCAATCCTAAATTAGCTGCTTTCTTACATGCTTTAGCCGCAAAAAAGGCCAAAGACCAACTTAGATTTATAATGGCAAAGAATATATCACAAGAAGTAACAATACAGAGCATAATCTAGCTGTAACCCTGTAAAAGATGTGTAAACTGTTAAGCTATTAGAAAGTGATCTTTCTTGAGATTTAATTCAGGGTAACCTTTTAAAGGTACTCTGTGGAGTTTTTGACCACTGGTGGTGCTGTAGAGAAACGTTGAGTTGAGCAGGTTCTCACTCTACGAGCACGAGGATGAACATAGAAGACGAAACCAGGGAACGACATGGAACACAATTCTGTTGACTTCAGGGGGCAGCAATGTGAATCTCAACAGTTGGTGTCATGGTATGAAAGTGTTAAGGAACCAGTAAAAGACGATTAAACTGCAAGCTTGTGCAAAAACTGCAGCTTTATGTGATGCACAGAGAAGCATTGAACATGTTCGTTAGGCCTTAAAGCTGCAGAAAAAAGCATTTTGGTAAGAAATGTTTGAATGTTAATCTAACTGTTTACAGTGGAAACTCCATTGGGTATCTTTAAACAGTCACCACAAAAATAACACTGATAACAAGTTAGAAGACTCAAGACTGTAAACATGTCAAATAGGAAAAATAATTAAATTGTTTGCATGATGTTGTTTTTACTGAATATACCTTCCCATAAAACATTGAAAATCATTTAATTCATCTCCTTTTGGTTTAAATTTCAGTATTGCATTTCAATACTTACCAATACCACCTACTAAGCAAAACCCTCAATTTATTCAGTGCGTTGGACAAAAATGTATTAGTGTGTGTGAAGATGCCTTTTTTTCTTTAGATAGGCAGTTTATGTTTGATCTGTAAGCTGTTTTATTTTGTGCTGGATTGCTTGTAATCGTTGAGTGCACTAAATGTCTCTCTTATCAGCACCCAGCCACTTGTTGCAAACCTGTCCGGTGCTGACTCTAAAAAGGAACATTTCACAGTTTTTCTTTAAGGTTAATAAGGAACAAACAATTTAACAATTCAGGATTAAGTTCACTGACTAATTTATATAACCAACTTGCTTCTCTGGAAAATGGAGAAACTCGCTCTTTAATACTCAAAATTGCTGCAGCTGGAATGTTAGCAGATATTAACAGTGGCTTGGCTGTGATTTATCACGTCTGGGTGTTTTTTAAAAAAAAATCATTACAATTTCCATCACATCTTCGTTGCCACCCCAGCCGGCATGAAAACCGAACAAAAAAAAGAAAGACTCCAAGCATCTGCTCCCCTTGTTTTGCTTTTTCATGAACTGAAATACCTCATAACATTTCTAGGAAGTGTCTTTGTCTTGTGTTATGTAGATTCAAACTGTTCCGAAAAGCAGTTCATGTGTGGAAACTTTAATGGAAGCGTTTTTTTCTTGCGTCTCGCCCCTAACAGAACTTGATTTTAACACTGATCTATTTTAATGGGATACGTCTGTGCTCATATACAGTATTTTAACAAGTTGTGCTGATGTTAGGACAAAAAAAGTAATGATTTAAGTGGCTATCGCAAATGACAACTTATTTGAGTTACTAGGAACACTATTAGCCATGTTGTATAAG
>OMLP01000942.1:0-19821 GCA_900302685.1 Spondyliosoma cantharus | reverse complement strand
ATGCTCACCTGTGTAATTTAACTTGTCCACTTGTGTGATGCTCACTTAGCTCAAATCTAGAATTGTATTGAGAGTTCAGGGTTTTAGATATGTGAGATGTGTGACTAAATGACAATAGTCATATGCACTGATCATTTGTGTAATCAGCTTTTTTTTTCTTTTCAGAAAATTGTTATTGTAGAAAAAAAAAAGATTATAAAGCTATTTACAGAGTTACCTTTGGTTGCCTGGAATGCATCCTGTATATTCTTGTACGGAGGACTACCTGGCAGAAGTTTGAAGAGATTTTAAATGCTTGCGCCCTCTTGTACATATTGATGTACCTCAGTTGTGGCGTTTACTGTGTGACCCTTAGCAGTGGTGGTTTATTTGTCGCCTCGCAGGGTGGCCTGAGCCTCACTTTGCTGACCTTTTTCAGCTCATGAATAAGCTCACCGATTTGCCTTACCCAATCTCATGTTGCCCCCTAAAGTACTTGTTCAACAAAACACTATGAGGAGTGATGCCGCTGACATTGCTCTCTCACAAATTAAAAACTGTCCCCATATTAGGGTACTTAAGCTATCAACAAAGTGACTTTGTCCTGGTTCTCACAAGGTACAACTTTTCAACCATCGCTGGTTCGTATGCTATTTTTTCCCATGTTACCTTATTGAATCTCGGTCTTGAAAGCTTATTTAATTTTTCACTGCAGATGATGTCATACTTTTAACAAATGCAAGTGTTTTAACATGGTAACCTCGTAAGCATTCAAAATGTGCATACATACATTCATGTCTGCTATATTTATGGTTACATTCGAGAATAGCTTTAGAGTGCTGTAGATAAGTATTGTCAATGTTGATTCAAATGCTTCTCAGAGGCCTCTGTGAGTGATTTTACAAAGTTCAATAACTGTATATTTTGTATTATGTTCTAGCTCCAAAGGAATGGCAGAAAAAAAAGAAAATGTTTAAAAAAGCTTTGTTCCCTGAACTAAATTGTACTATTTGTGTTGTCGATTGAACAAATTGCATTCCTTGCTTGTGAATTGATGCATTTCTCTCCCTGCCCCTTAAATCTTCTCCCCTTCTTTCCCTCCTTTCTTTCATTTTTTAGCCTTTGAAGTTTGAATAAAATTTCTAGTTTGCAGAATGTATTACTAAATAAATGGGTTGTCATCTTGTACCTCTCATTTCATCACTTTTTTTTATCTGTTTGGGCCTGTTGCACAAGTGAAACTTTGTACGTTTGTAAAGAAAAAACGCTTGACGGACAGTTTTTACAGAGAAAAGCAACAATAACTTGGGAAAGAACCTCGTGCTACTTAAACTTGCTTTTCAACAGTCATTGGTGAGGCTAACTTGAATGAAGATTATTTATGTAGGGAAGAAAACAAACAAGCATTTATTCGTTCCATTGTGCTGATCTTTATTTCACTAAAATTCAACTTGGATCCTTTTTTTATTAGTTATACTTCTGTCATTGATAAAAGTTGTGGAGTTGGGGGTCATGCCGGAAAAAGTTTGAGAATCACTGCACCACTAAGTATCAGACTCATACAGATGGAGTAACACTATTTAATTATGCAGTATGCCATGTAGCGCATAACATTTTAATCATCACACAATGCCAGGCGGGTCTTATATATAACACCTTTCATCGTCTTGTCTGGCAACGAACAAGCCGTAACACGGAACTTGAACAAATGTCCTTGACTGTATGGAGTAGCTTGGCATATTGTGTTTTTTTTCTTCTTGAATGTAGAAATTGTAGAAAAAATGTAGGAGGCAGTGTTCTTTTAATGACTTTCAGCAGGCCCTCCATTTCCATTACATTTGAGCCACAGAGAGTCAAATAAAAATTTTAAAAATACCTGGTGAACCTTTCAAAAACATTAATTTAACAACACTCAGCTGTGAAGGCATCTCTGTTCTTAAAGACTTATCTAACATTTAGTTGTGCCTGTTTTACCTAATATACTTATCAGTTTATTAGATACGATACATGTGGGCATGGTTACTAATTAATTGCAATGAATATAGCTCTTCTAGCTGTGGCTAATTTGCAGTCATAGTCCCCGATTTAGCTTTTGAGGAATGAAACACGTAATACAACACTCTCAAATAGATGTAGACAAGCATCCACTGTAAGACCAACAATGAAGAGCAATGACTGAAAATAAGGAACGAGTTTAAAAGGTAAAATATGTAAAACATGTAACTTGAGTGTTCACAGATTTGACTTTCTTTGAGCCAAAGTTTCACCTTAATATCGAAAGCATCAGAAGCAGCCAGGAAATGACATACAGAGCGTTTCTGTACATGAACCAAATTATTATTGCCTATGTTGTATTTTGCATTATTTTGGTAAATGTTTCTTTTTCTTTGCAAATATTCTACATTTCCTGACGATAAAATGCCTAGATATTTAAACAAAAACATGACGTTTTTTTGGTCTACAGGTTCAGGAAGTACAAACAAGTGTTAGTGGATGGAGTATTTTATAATCCAGGGTGTTATTTTCAAGTGCTCTCAAAAAAGCTTCAGGGCTTTCCAAACATCACCTGGTAATTATCTTTAGTAAAATCAATACTGAACTCTGTGACTGAGAATCTGACGAGAGGTACAATAAGGGGGGCCCTCCTCATGTTACACATTCAATCTCGGTGTGTGACTCAGTGCTTCAGTTTGTGTTTGATAATCAACAATCCCCTTCAGCGCTGCATGCTCAGAGCCCCACGAGCTCTCTAAAGCACCGAGGTGCTGTCGACTTATCTGGGTATCAGAGTCGTGTTTGTCTGCCTGCCTTTTCTGTCAGTGTGTGGTGAGTGCATGTAAGGGGCTTGAGCTCAGAGGATGGGGCAGGGCAGACCACGGCCACTGGGATTAAGAACCGTGGGAGGGATTACTTTAAATGTCAACATAATGTCATGAGCTGTGTTAGAAGGTCAAACGTTCAAACGGTGCTCAGTGGCGAGCAGTTAATAGATCAGGTACAATTTGGATTGTTGTGGCTCCTGTGATGAATTGACTGGCGTGCTAAAACAAGCTTCTTTTTTCTTTGGAGATGTTTTTGTGTGTTATTCGATCTTAGATGTATTTTGCAGTTTGAAGGTTTTGTTCCTGCAATAACTGTTAATATTGCTTAATTGCATCTAATTGTATATTTTAAAGATTAACTTTATCTAAACGAGCGTCTTTCTCTTTTTAGATATGGAACAAAATGTCTCCTATGCTGCAATTTCTCTTTTTTACTCAACTGGTCGATGCAAAAACAGCATCCTAATCAGGCAGGCAGCTAGCCAGAGGGGGGCAGTGTTAATAGCTGAGACAGATTAGAAACACCAGCTGTAGCATTCACACTCAAATAGTCCTCTGAAAGTTAACTGATGGTCATTGTGTATTTGTAATTAAGTAGATGTTGATGACAGCTTTTAGTTGCATGAAATAACAGCATTTAACACTTTTGACTTTTAAGGTGTTCATCCAGTAAATTGTGGCACATTTGCCATCTACATGTGAGCTGTTAATGGTCATGGCTTTCAGCTTTTTTGTGTTAAACGTGTCCCCTTTTTTTATGAAAAGGTGGCACACATTATTTAATAAATTGAGCAAAATCATAACTCTATTTCAAACAAGCTTTGTTTTGTAAGCGTGTTCATGCCCCCTTTGAGCTATTTGCATGTTGGGAACTGCACAAAATGTGACTCATTAAATCTCGGGCCACCTGTGCACCCCTAATGAATCACGCTGCCCTTATATTCCACCACATCAAAAAAAAAGAAAAAGAAATGAAAAGCGGCCACGTCGGCAGAGGCCATCATCAAATGGAGCTGGCTCGTCATCTGCCTGCCATTGTTTAGCGCATGTCATGCTCTGCTTCTCGTGGCGGAAAAACCCATTTGAGCTTGTCTAATGCAGCCATGCAGACGCAGCAGTAAAGAGGTGGGGGTGGTGGAGCACACCGCATACACTGTGTGGATGGTCTCTGCACTGAGGTCACTGAGCTCCACATTTGCTAATTTGCTTTGGAGTGCACTTGGAGCCAGATTTTTTTCAGGGTTGCTCTGTAAATAGGAGGGATTTTGTGTGTGTGTGTGTGGATTGAGTTAAGCGCAGGAGAGCAAAGGAAGGGACGTCTTTTTGAAAGGTGTCTCGTGGTCGAGGCGTAGCTCAATTAGGATCAAATCTGACAAAATTTAGTCCGTCCTTTATCGCTGCTTCTTCTTCCTCCTCCACCCGCCATGCTTTCCGTCTCCATTTCCTCTTTCTGTGAGTGTTCTCGTCGCCCGAGGTCAGTTTGTCACAGAGAACACAAGCTTTTCTCACTTGGTTGCTGCGATTCAATGATTGGTGTGTACAAACAAGCATATCAAGCAGGGATGACATGCACCCCCCTCACACCCTCAAGCCCTGCTCTACAGAATACGTCCTTCCTGCGCTCTCTCTCTCTCTCTCTCTCTCTCTCTCTCTCTCTCTGCTACAGTCTCTCTCTCTCTGTCTCTCACTTACACCGAGTGTCCCCTGCATGAGGTGGGTTACACAAGCTGCTGCCCTGGGAATCCCGGGCCAGCTCATTATCCTGCACCCCTGAGACACAGCTCACTGTAAATTAGGACATCAAGCGATGCAGGCTTGTTAGCGAGCCACAGATACACTCATTACCATCAGCACCTTTCCTTGTTAGAGCCTGTATCAGCATTCGCTTCCGCCACCACGTCGTGTCCTGACGTTCCTCTGCCCTGACTGGAAGGGTTAGGATTTATGTCAGCTCTAGCCAGCAGGTCAGTGCTGTTGTGGTTGAGATATGAGATTGATTGATCAGTGGTGGCGGGAAGCCGTGGACTTTGTTGACAGCTGCCCACTATCTCCACCACTCGTATCCATATTTCATTGTGTGGAAGAGAGAAAAAATAGCCCCTCGCTTAGAATAACTCGTCTGTCAAGTGGCTGACTAGTTGTGTGTCACAGCTACAGGGGATGGACAGAATAACTGAAACCCTGTTCGATGTAACAAGAAAGGTCTACATTAAACCCAAGGAAAAAAATACAAATTCAAGAGCTCTCAGGGACGACCTACTCTACCCAACAGGCCAAGCAATGAAAAACTAAAAAAGAAAGAGAATGAGAGCCAAGCAACCAAAGTAAGGAAGAATAAAAAACATTCCTCGAAAGAAAAAAAAAAAAAGGTACCTCTGACTCTATATCAACTCCACATTGTTGGGATTCATGGTGATATATCTGTATCCAAACCCAATGTGGATCTGTTCTGGGCCGAGATCCATCCATTCAAGTTTCCAGAAAATGTATCCTGGTGACAAACCAGCCAACCAACCAAAACATATATGCTGTTGCTCTGCCTTTGACCACAGGCCCTCTGGAGGTGTCCTGTGGTGTCAGGCACCAAGACAGATCCTTTGAGTCTTCTGGTTTTCAAGGTGCAACCTCCATGGATTAGACTTGTTCATCCCAAGGATGTGCAATCAGAGTGGAACTGACGCCTGGCCCTATACAGACCTGGTATAAACATGCGTCTTGAGTGATCCAATCACAAGTGGACAGCTTCAAGTAGTGAGTGTGAATGGTCTGGGCCAAATGTTACCACATTCATTTAGCGATGTGTGCGCTCATGTGTCCTGGGCCACATTGCCTACACATCTTATTTCCTCTGTGAAACAAGAAGAAGCCACAACAGGCTGCTAGGCCCATTCTTGTGAACGCGATATCTTAAGAGGGATTTTCTGACATTTTATCAAAGGTCAACTTGACTGTGACATCAGAATGTCCCGCGAAAAATGTTTTGGCCATCATTTGCAGCAACAACAACTTGACTTGTGCACGGAGGCATACGACCGGTAAAACATAGTAATTCTAGTTTTAATCTATTACTCTCTCATGTAGCCCAACTTTATGCATGAACAATATAAAAATTACAGGAGCAACCCTTTAATTCTGACAAAATCTTGTTAATTGATATTCATCTCAATGCCTTTAGCTCACAGCTCCCTATGTCATTGTGATTTACACCTGAATCACTGCAAACACAGCAAAGTGATTCATTGTGACAGAGTCCTAAAAATCATGGCTTAGCTGCAGCACCAAGGAGGAGAGGTGGTCACAAGTAGATGCTTCTGAAACACTGTTAATGTTGTATTTATTCAACCCAAACCACAAAATAGAGCCTCAGAAAATGACCATTGATGTCTGAACAAAACCCTGCAGTGTTCACCGCCGCTCTGTAGACACAGGAGCGAGACGGAATTGTCTGTGCGACATGGGTTAAATACCTAGTCAATGATAAGGTTTTCTCTAGTGTTACTCCTCTATGGCCAGGCATTTCTAAAAGCATACAGTATTTGTTCAATACCTTTGTCGCTGTCTTCTTTCAATCCATACCAGCAATTTTCTTCATTACTCCATCAAAGACCAACTATTGTCTTTTACTGTGAAAATGTATTGATGCGACTGATTGTTTTTCTTTTATAACCGCGCAGACCCTTTCTCATTTCTAGCATGCTCTCTCGTCTCTCGTTGGGCGGTGGTGAGTTGGAAATGTTCACGACTGTCAAGGTGTATGTCAACATGCCATCGTCAGTGGGCCCCTCAACCGTTCATGGCTTCTTTTTTTTTTCTATTTTAGAAAAATGATAACATCACAAGGTGGTATTATCTCAGTTTTTTATATACTGGTTCGTCTTTTATAATCTGCTCTGCATGCTTTCTGACATCTGGTAGCATGCAGCCCGTGGGTGATTGAGTCATTCCACTGCGCATGCCGGCACTTCACTTCATCTGTGTCTGTAAACGCCACTTCATCTGCATCCTCCTCTTCTCCTCCCCAGGACCCAGACATCCTCTTCTTCCGTGGTTTCAGCTAAAACAAGAAATAATCAGAGGATGTTGAGCGAGCATTTGTTGCCTCGTATTTGTCCATTATTATCTACTCTGCCTTCATCATTTATTGAATCATACACTTACTCATCTGATCTCCCCAACTAGTCATTCTCCATATATATTTTTTTACCCATCACTCATTTACACTTGTCTGGGCCATTACATAACATCAGTCCAAAAGGTGGCTTGAATACTAATTTAAATACTTTTGTGGGGATGAGAATTTACCCTCTGAGGTAATTTGAATTCATCATGCAAATGTTGAATTATTTTTTAGTGGGAAATTGATTGGAGAAGAGCCAACAGCTCAATCACAGCAGTATGGTGTTCTTTAAATGTTTATTGAACAGCAACATCAGAAAGGCTTTCTAAGTCATTTGTTTTGAGTCTCCATAAGGGCTGCAAGTAACAACTGTCAATTTCTCAACTAATTGATTTGTTGTTTGGTCTATAAACAATCCAACTACCAAAATTAATGTTGGCAAAATATATTCTTAGAACTATGTGTCTTTATGTTGCAGCTTTGCTTTGTTCGGTTCAGTTTTCATTTTCTCCTGTCTCGATGTTGTGATTATGCTCTAGTTAGGTTCAGGCTCAAAAACCACTTGGTTAGGGTTAGAAAAAACATCATGTTTTGGCTTAAAATGCCTGTTTTGGTTGCCACAAACACAGCTGGTGATGTCCTAAGGTCTTTTTCAAAACAACTGGTTTTGTCACCACAACCATGGCTGCAGATGGCCCCGAAACTCAAACTGTAGTCACTGGCTTTGCGGCCTTGACGTCTTGGACTCCACCACCATCACCTCAACGCCTGACATGAAACTCAGTTAATAAACATATAATGTGTAATGTGATATGACACGTTTTGTGGAGATGTCAGTAACTGCTATAATTTTATCCGGGAGACTGGGCTGCTATAAAAGTGTTTCCGAAAGCCTTGAATGTCTTGTTTTTACCACAACCCAAAGAAATTCAGTTTGCTGTCAGATAGGAGTGAAGAAACCAGAAAATATTCACATTTAGGAAGATAGAATCCCTAAAGATAGATTTCCCCTTAAAACCTAATTAAATCAGTTTTCAATGAGACACCAAATCAATTACTCATTGCAGCTCCAGTCTCTGTTACAAGTTCTGTGGTTCCAGCATTAACTTACTGGTTGATTGGATGAATACATTAAAAATGAGTTGAGGTAAAATGTTATTTTTGGCTGTCATACGTCTCCTGCAAAGTTAAAAAGTAAAAAAAAAAGTTGAGAGGACAGTGCAGAGGCCTACTGCTCAAATGGAAACAGTTGAGCAGCACGAACCTGTGAAACTCGCCGCAACTAAAAGGAAACTGGAAGACAGCATCAATAAACGGGCTGCTAGAATTAGAGAGACGACACCTGCAGTGTACAATTGCCCTGTATGAGAAGACTCTGAACACTGCATCTGGTTTATTCCATATTCTGATGGGCTTGTCTTATTTAACATTTAAAATTTTAGCAACTCATTTCTGTGACAATTCTTATCATTGTTCAAATAAGACACAAAGGATTTAATAGATTTAAAATATCCAAATAACTGCAGTACAAAAAGAAAACCTCACTTTCTCAGCTGGGCACCACTTGCAGTTACGTAATAGAAGACCCATCTATTCCAGCTAAGTGCTTTGTTTTTATTTTGCGCTTCATGACGAGTCGTCTTTGTTTCTGATCAGATCAGATCAGATCTTCCTCTGACTAAAATGTAGTCACTTTGGTCTGTGTATATTTCTATCCCTACACCAGAATCAGTCAATTCTGTTTCAAAGGAACCAAGTTTGTAGTGACTTTCCATAGAAAAACCATGTTCCTCTCTAACACTGTATTTGGTTTCAGAGTGTATGAATTGCTATGCTATTTTAACACTTTACAATCATGTTATGTGTAAACATGCATTATGCTGCCAGTATGTGGAGCCAAGTGGGTCGTGCTCCTCAGTTTTTCCTGGTCCATCCAATGGGACCTAAAAAAGGAGGAAGGGTCATTACGTCACTGAATTTTACTTGGTGCCAGCTGCATGGAGAAACACACTAAAACCCAACGTATCTACGTCGTATGACTTCTGATGAAGAAACGCCACCAGAAAATGAAAGAACACATGCCAGAGAATAGGTTAACCATTGATTTTCATAGGCATGTTGCTCATGACTCGCTTTTTCAAGGCCCCTGTTCGCAGTGTAATTGCAGTCTCATCAGCAATATTTAGTCAGACCGGCCCCATTTGGTCACAATATTACCAGCCCTGTCAATGATTTGAAAAGGAAAATCAGTGGTTAACCTACTCTCTGGCGTGTGTTCTTTCATTTTCTGGCAGCATTTCTTCATCAGAAGTCATACGACGCAGATACGTTGGGTTTTAGTGTGTTCTCTGTGTGTTTTAGAGATCTAATGACCCTTTCTTCTTTTGTAGGTTCCTCGGTCCATCCCACGACTCTTCGCTGAATAGTCTGTGGGTAAATTAACAAGGGTGCTGAGCTAAGTTGTTGATTCCTGGGCTGAATCTCCCAGGTTGACAGGTACCAGGTGACCACAGAATATTGAACCAACACAGCCTGTGGATCAGCACTTACGAGTCCAAAAGTCAACACTGAACTGTACTGTACTGTATATTTCCGGGCCATGTTTGCGCTCTGAGGGGTTGGTAGGAACGTCTCCAACGTTGCTCTGTCTGAAATGTGTGCTCGCCAATAAAACCTTGAACACAGTCACTCTATTGTACGTTGTGTCATGCGAAAGCATTTACAACTGTGTGTGTGTGTGTGTGTGTGTGTGTGTGTGTTAGGTCAAGAGCGAATTCAGGTTAGGTCACCTCTCATCATCTAAGAGTTTATTAAGTGCCTTCAGTGTCCTAGTCTCTGTCATTATCCACCGCTATATCTCTCTTCCTACATAACACACATACACGTATTCTCAAATAACATACTTCCAGTTGCAAACACCAAACTAAGTGAGATGTGAGAGTGAACAAAGGTCAGGAACTGAGTAGCAGCTCTCTGAATTAATTCACATTCATGTTTTCGTCGTGTACAGTTACACAGTGAAGGTGACATTAAATGTCAGCCTTGAAGAAAGGATGCAGCGCATCAGTGAGATAAATTGATTTCTGATTCACGAAGCTCTTATTTGAATTTACGTGCTCATACACCGCATTGTACAAACATTATTCAAACTATACATTCTCTCAGCTGAGATATTTCGCACAAGGACACCTTTTTTCTGTCTTTTCTTGTTTTTATAGCGATACCGCAAATCACATTTGTCACATATCATCATTTTTCTTAGCATATAATGACAATTTAAAAAGGGAAAGTCTGTTTCTTTATTCAAGCCCTTTATAGGAAGAAATGAAAAGTTCTTTTCATTTATTGAAGTATATTTTCATAAATTTCATTTCGCAGACGATGGAATGTATATGAGAAGGTATTTCTGAAAGTGAAGGTCAGAGCGTGGTTGTAGATACATGCCACTGAACGTTCTCAGCCTTGTAACAAAATGTATATGAAATTTGCAGCAGCATCATGAAGAGGAAGGTTGTATAAGTCATTTTCATTTAGTGGGCTATGTATCTTTGTCCTTACATGCCATATCGCCATTGAGCAAAAAATGTGATATCGCAGCGGTTTAGGAAAATAAGCTCAGCATATCAGATTAATTAGGTTTCTTAGATTTCCATAACATGTGGCTTATTTGAGCACAGCTCCCACCTTGGACAAGACATTCATTCAATTTAACATTCAAACACACTGTTGAGGGAAAATATTTTTTATACCTTTTCAATTTGTTTCTGCTGCAAAATTCACTAATCCATTAATAATTTAAATCTTAAATCAATGGGCCACTGCTGCACCATCGGCTGGTAATGTACGCAGGCAAAATAAGTTTACTGTCCTTTCGAAGTTTCTTTGGTTTTCGTGGAACAAAGGAATCCCGCATGCCTCTCAGGTGCATCATGGTCCTGCACCTGCCCTTCTACTTGTGGAACCCAAGGTGGCCACAGTGTTACCCAAATTCCCATATAAACACAAAAATAAAACAAAATACTAACTAGTAAAAAAAACTAAATTTGCTGAACAAGGAAATAATTAAACCAAACAAATAACTAGCAAAAGAAAATATTATTCAATTGTAATCTAAATAAACATTAGGATTATTAAAAAAAAAAATAGCACTTGTTATTAGCAAAATGATAATTAAAGACAACAAACAAATAGATCTAACAGAGCATAAGAGCAGACCTGTTTTCAGACGAATCCAACAAAATGTCAGACAGATGAGCTGTTTTGCAAATAATGAATTATTATTATTATCACAGTTTTGAAATCTGGTCTCCAAGGCAGCGGAAGTTTAAAAAGAATGTTTAATCCGTCAGCCTTTGATAAATTTCATATTAAATACAGTTTTCTCAATTTTACAGACACAAATCAGACAAAAAGTTCAGAGGAAAAGGTGGAACATTTCTATGTGCTTTTCAATTTTAAAGAGAAATTACCACAAAACTTTGATTGCGATTTTGACAGGATTACACAAGTTACATAAATTATAACAAATTGCTCTGGAAATAAATATAAATTTGAAGGGTTTGAATCTGGTTTTGAACCTGTTAAAGGAAGCATGACTTCCTGTTCTGGTCCTCTATATGATAAAACTCCATGGGTTCATGTGGGGCGGCCTGTGTTGGCAAGAATTTGGCACCATTCAACCTCTCGCCACCCAGCACAAACAGCCCCTTTCTCTCTCTGCAGCAGTAGTAGTCATTGAGGCATCTTCTGACTTAACAGGGAATTATTTTGTGTTTGTCAATGACTATCACTCTAATTTGGCCACAGACGTCTTGGCTGAAAGGGGTTTTCCCCATTCACCACTATCCATGCGAGGAAACGACTATTTCGGGACCATGCCTCACTTGTATAAAGACACACGTGTTATTGCCTCGTCTGAGCCTCACACACAAACACAATTCATCAACAGGTGTGGGAGGAAATATTTTTTCTCTCTCTCCGCAGAGGGATGTTACGTTTGGAGTGTGTGGGGTAAGTGTGAGAGAACAAAAGTTGCTGGCAAGGGGTATTCAGCCTGCAGGAGGATTTGGTCGCTCAGCAAGAGGAAAGAAGAGAGGGAAGCCTTGATACAGCTGTCCGTGCAGAAGCATTTCTGCGGCTGAATTATGCACATATTTGCTCCTCAATAAATATTGAGATTTGACAATCAGCAAAGTGTACGCATGAGAGTCAGTTTCAATTAACCTTTGTACAAGTGGACCTTCTCAGCTTGTTTTCATGTAAGAAATCTACAGATGCAGACCAATGTTTGACTTCTTTTTTTTTTCCAGCAGCACTTAAACCATTGTAGGCTGATTCTTAAAGGTAACAAACCGTGTCTTTTGCAATGCATGGTGGCCACAAAGGCAGAGAGTGTTAAAGAACTGGATATACTGAATATGAAAAACATTCATGTGAAATCTTAAATGTGCTTTGAGGAGAGATTAAAGTTGCTGCTTTGGCTTGCGACGGTGTGACTTGAATTGGAGTGGAAGATAATGTGAAAGGCAGATGAATCTGTATTAGTGGTATGTTGACTTGTAATGGTTTTTCTTTAATCTCTTTGATACCTTTCATTTGAGATTTGGGATGCTTGGCCTTGCCATCAGCAATATTTCATATATTTTTTTCCCTCCCAACATCATGCTTCAGTCCCCCATGAAGGATGTTTTATGTAAAATATGCTTTTTGTACCCTGGAAAGACATTTAATCAAGATTAACCTTGGTATTTTAGTAGCCATTGGTCTTGGTTTGTGAGGTTTCATAATGGAAGACAATTAAGCACTACTTTCAGTGCTGAGGATCTGCTCTTGAGAAGAAAAAACCCCCACATATTTTGAGCAAGAATTTGTTGCAGGTTTTTAAAGGATTTGCAGAGGGAAATTTCTTTCTTTCTTTCTTTTTTTACTGGGTTCATCATGAAGCATTTTGAATGGCCCAACCTAAAGCCTGTAAGATGACTTTGCTGCTATAATTTAGATTTTATTTACCTAAATTTTATAGGATAGCGGAAAAAAAAGGTTTGAACTGGCCGAATAAAATACTAAATGTTATTATAACAGAGAAAGTTATTTAGTCAAAAAGCATCCTCGCTTTAATAGACAAATTGAGCTTTTTACGGACTCCAAGGCAAGTTTTGGTTAATAATTATTTGTTCATTTAAGCCACTTATTTCGATTTTTTTCCCCAATAAACTAAACCTCAAATCGTAACTTTATCTGTCCCGACTTCTCGCTCCGCACTCAGCAAAATAAACCTCCTTTAAGGACTCTAACTTCGCCCAATAAAATGATGTGTGTTTTTGTCCAGAATACTTCACCTTTTTTGATGAAATACTTTAATCAGTACTTGTAGCAGCCTTTAGCCTGCTGGAAATGTGGCAGCAGGGGAGCACTGCTCTTGTGAATGTTCATTCATGGTTTTCAGAGCATGGCAGACTCGAGTATCCTCACATTGTGCGCTAAGAAAGTGCAGAGAAAATAGTTTTCCTGGGTGGTCCGACTCATTAATACACTCCGCACTTCTTGATTTACGGCTCACAGTTCAACTACTGCCAATTAACGTGAAAACACGCCAAAAAAAGGGAGGAAAATGCAGAGAAAGAGGGGGAGTGAGAGCAGGAGGAGGAGGCCGCGGAGTTTCTTCCACAAAACTGAGTCAGGATGAACCTGCCCTCCACATCAAGGTAGGACACCAGAAAAACTTACAGAGCAGCGTCCCAAAAAATGATCCGGCTGCAGAGTTAGCATCTAGCACACCAGCTAGCTTCTCGACGCGTCGTTTTAATTTCGAGCGCATGCGATGACTTTAGCTCCTGGGAAGGCCTTTTAAAGTGCTTAAAGTGCACGAAACGGGCGTCTTAAATTGCGTTATCGTGTTGTTATGACGTGTAAGTGCCGTGTTGTTTTATTTTATTTTTTTTTAAAAACGTAGTAACTAATTTTAACACGGGTACTTAGCCAGAATAAAATAGGAGACAAAGTTGAAAAGCAGCTGGCCAATTCATTCCCTGGTTTTGAAACAACGCAGCGACAAAGGGCTTAAACTAAAATGTCGCCGTGAGTGCGCACTTCACTGTTTTTCAAATCAAATTGGCCTTTAAAAAAAAAATCCTTCACCTTCTCTTTATACTTGGTTGGATTTAATTTTTTATTGAATTTAACGTGTGCTGACACGTGTGTGTGATTTTCTGTATCATATCCAAACTTTATAGTGATCCACTAAGTAGCCTACTAACAGGCAATACATAGGATGGAAGGAGGTCAGGTCATAAATAAAACTGTTTACCATGGTTTGTTAATGGCATGAGCCAGATGTCGTTCAGGTTTATTATCTCTCATCATCCAGTTATATTAAATTGCTCAAAGCTTCCTGTGCTGTATTTAAAGACTGCAATGAAACTTTCTGTGTAAATGTGTAAATTAAAACAACATTTCATTTTGATTCATCTCTCTGCATCAACTGAAAACACTCACAACTGTTAATTAACTTCGCTCCAGCAATTTAAAGAGGGAATCATGAAATACAAAAGCGACCTGCTATAAAGGAACTTGCCCTTATAACAGGTGTCATGCAAATTATATTTCAGTTTTCATCTTAAGAGTCTGACTTGATGTAATGTAAAGTTTATTATGGCTGACTTTGAATGATCACTTTGTATTGACTGATTCAGGACTGAAAGTTTATGTGAACATATTTTTATGTGTATCGGTGTAAAGTGATTATTTTCTTTCTGTTTGCTTTCATCCCAGTAAAATCAGCAGCTTCCTGCCGAGGTCGTGCACTGTTGCACGGTACCCTGTGACCTTGTCAAAAGCAATCACGGCAGTAACGCACGGCTATAGTTTTCCTCTCATCTTAAGACATAATCTCTTTAATTGGTGTCAAAGTTGGGGTCCTTATGGTGAAAGTCCTGAAAATACCCACACAGACAGACACGCTCACTTGTTGACACTTGGAAAAAAAAAAAAAAACTGCACAAATGCAACAAGATCTTGTCAATGTGGTGCTGAAACTTGTTAATCTATAGTGGGAGGAAGAGGAGGAGGAGGCGGGGGTGTTACTGCAGGCCCTCTAGCCACTCCAGTCTGACAGGATCCTTCAACTTAAGTCAGTCCCGTCTGACCCCTCAGACTATCCAGCCCTTCCTCTCTACACCTGCTCAGTCCCAATAACGCAGAGAAGATTTGCATTTAATTTCACACCCAGAGGAAGACGGCTATCTCATCATGGTGTGTGAAAGCCCTGTTGTCCAAATCACCATTTATTTTGATTGTTGATTCATCCACATTTTTTTTCCCTTCATTCACATATTAATTATTTAGTCTGGAAAAAGTCATACAATAGTGAAAAAACACTCTAATCACCAGGAGCCCAAGGTGACTTCTTCAAATTGCTGGTTTTGTCCGACCATCAGTCCAAAAACCAAAGTTATTCAATTGCAATGATACAAAACAGAGAAGAATTCTGAAAATTTAACGCATCTCTGATACATTTGCACTCAGCTGACAAATCAATTCACATTTGTAGTGACATGACAAAATATTCTGTGAGGTGATAGGATTTTCAATCAGTTTTCTGCTATTTTTTCTATCTAGGGAGTTTTAATATTCCAAGTAGACACATGAAGAAAAACAACACGTGAATCAATGAGCAGGACTGTTTGTTGTCAGGTATTAAGTTTACCAGAGTAGCTTAAAATAGAGACTCTCATTTGTTGATGTTATCTGTAAATGTCTATTAGGTCCAAGTTAATATGTATGCAGTATCATATAACAACTCTGCAATAAATCCTATTCTGCATGAAGGAAGTAATGTCAAAACTTTTTTAGAAACATTCTTCAGCTCTATGATCATTTTGGAGGTTTTATCGCAAATCTGCAACCTCCAAAACGACCATAGGTTTATTCAAACCCTCTCTAAAACTGTTCACATACAGTGATAACATGCATGGATGTGGGATGTAATGCAGGAGCGTTGCATGAGAAAGCTTGTGCGATATAAAAGTGGATATACACAGATAGTAGACAGTTTATGCTTCATGCTGGCAGGTATCCCCCCATATAATTCTATAAATCCTGTGAGCAATATGAGCCAGGATCATAAAGGACTCTGCCATTGAACCTGCGGATAAAGGTGTTGTTTGAATGGAAAGCCACGGTCAGGGTGACATGAGCTGACCCTCCATCCAGTCCTCTGAGACACATACCTAAAGAATACACTTGTACATCAGTGAGCAGAGGTCAAACCTGTTTCTTCTCACATGTGACCACTGAGCAGACTCACACTTTATCAAGGGGTCTCCAAGGGACGTCTGGAAAAATGGGACTGACTTAAACCAATTAAATCACTGAATGGACGTCCATAGGGAGGGTGAGAGGATACCAAGAGGGAAGGAAGACACGTCAATTCCTAGCATAAATCATGTGTAACGTGACATTAAAAGTATCAAAGAACGTTACTGTACTGTTTGGCATAGTGCAACCCTCTCATACAGCAATTAAACCGATTGGACTTCAGCTTGGAGTTGTTTAAATTCTCTCTTTTCCCGGCTTCGAAGTTCACCTGAATGTTCCTCACCTCTGCCACTGGAGAGCAGCGAGGAGAAAAAAGGGAGAGCTGGATGAATGCGGAAAACACACGTTAATAAAACAGGAAATTGGGGGGCTAAAAAGTGCAAATAATCACTGGATGTGAATGTGTCCATTGAGGCACTCTTTTGGGTGCTAGCCCGATGCTCCCACTAATGGTCTGTTTCACTGAAGTAGCACCAGGAATGCTAACCTTCTCAGCGCTTCACAACTCAGGGCAAGCATGGCAGCACTCCCATTTGTGTACGTGTGCATGTGTGTGTGTGTGCGCGCGTGTGTGCGCCTCACTGTCATTATCCTTTCTCGGAGGGGGGAAAAGAAAAACTCATTCTCGCATACACTCCCATCCTGTAATGAACAGGGTCTACATATTTATGTTTTTGCCAGAGAACACTTGAAACACAAGAGGGGTTAAAGTAAAGAGTGGGGAGGTCCACTTTGGACCATTTTCAATATTTCCCCCCTCTGTGCCCCATAGGGCAAGTGAGGGGTTGCTTCTTTACAATAATCAGGTGACCAGAGGAAAATAGTGTGGCCTTAACAAGCCCAAATTAAAAAAGAACATCATTTTCATTATGCAGTCAAACACAATTACAAGCAAATGTTTTCTCTGTGGAGCTGCCCCTGCTTTCAGGGTCTTTGTCCCTCTCTCCTTAGTGTGTGCAGAGAAAGGCCCCGGTGGTCAATGGGCAGCTGAGTGGCGTGTTCAGCGGAGGCCCACATCCTTAGCCCCCAGCGCAGAATGCGTTTTGTTAGAAGAGCAGCCATACATTCTGAGCAGATTTGTTGAATTAGAGAGCGCAGCGGGAGCCGGGGAAGCGGGGGGTAAGTGATGGGGAGGACTTGTTGCTAGGTGACTGACATACAACTGCAGCATGCCAGTTTTCAGAGCTTGGCACTCCTTGTCTGTTTTCCTTTTTATATTTTGTTTTTTTTCCTTCCACCTCCACCTCCCTTCCCCTCCCTGCTCCACCCTCCCATCAATTCACTTGTCTAGCTCTCCTCGTTTCTGAAGTGTGGATAATAAAATGAAGAGAAAATAGACAGAACCGGGGGCGAATCATGGAGGATTCTGCAGCACACCTCTAGCACCTACTAAGAACCTAGTCATCAGCTTTTCAACTGCGTCGATACTTAAAAACCTTACTGCTGCTAAGTGTTGTGGGAAAAGAAAAATGCTTTTATGGGGAAAGTAAAGGTGGATTCCCTTTTTCTAATGCGCTAGTTAGTATACAATCTGACATAAAGTATTAGCCTCATGGAGACATTTTGCGCTATCAGCAAAAAAAAAAAAAAAGCCTATTCCTAGGGCTGCTAAGTGACACACAAGGACAGGCAGGATTTCTCTGAGCCCCTTTCTCCCCGCAGGCATTGCTGTGCAGGAGATTTGCCGTTTGAAAAACTGATATTTTCAAGTGTAATCCGAGATATTCTCACCTCTTCATTCCAATCAAGACTCAGTCAACAATTAGAGCCAGTATATGAGATGGGATATTAAGATTTTTCTGACAGACTCATTGAATTTCCCTGAGCAAACACTTTCATCGGCTCTCCCCTCATTCGATAAGTGAGTTGTCCATCACCTGACTGCCTGACTTAGCAGTCTGACCACTTACCTTGTCAACCCCCATAACTGCATGTCGAGCATCTCAGCCTCCCACTTTCAAGGGGGACCATCTGCAGACAGAAGTAAAGAGTAAGGTGGAAACTTCTTCTTTAAGTTTTTTTCCTTGGCTCTAATTTTCCACATACATTTCTCTTAGAGCTGCAAAGATTAATAGATCAGTTAACAACTAAATAAATAATCCCAAACTATTTTGATAATTGATTAATCGGTTTGAGAAACTTTAAAAAAAAAAAGAAAAGTCAAAAATCTCTGATTCCCGTTTCTCAGGTGTGAATGTGTTCTGTTTTTCTTTGCTCCTCCATGACAGTTAACAGAATATCTTTGGACTGTGGACAAGAAAAAAGGCATTTGAGGACATCATGGATCGACATTTTTCAACATTTTCTAACATTTAATAAACCAAACAACTAACTGATTAATCAAAACAAAAAAATCAACAGTAATGATAATGATAAATTGCAGCCCTTATTTCTATAAACTGTCTAAAAGTGGTGGGGTATTTTTCTAGTACATAAATAATCCAAAAGATTGAACCAAGTATGTTTACATTAAGGTTTTACGTGACAAAGGTGTCAGTATGGAGTCACAGTCAAGTGAATAATGTATTTGTGATTTTCATATATGTGTGCAGCACTTCTGTCGTCGAGAGTATTCAAAATAAAAAGCATCGACTGAGGCTGCTGGTGCTGCCGATTGTGGAGAGGCATTACCCGCACACTTTGTCTCTCCGTTTGCCTGAAAATGTATTGCACTTTCAGAAATAGACTTTTTCCCCCCCTATTCATCTCTGAACATCACATATTCATTCTATGCCAGCGTAGGGTGTAGGGATTCAGGGCCATCAGGATTTTTGATTTCCCCCACGGTGTCGCATTTATTTGAAGCTCCGTCTGAAGGTCAAAACCAAATACACCCAAATGAAAAAGCCATTGTTGATCTGTTTCTCCACCTCGTGCTTCCCTATTCCTTTTCACCAAGAAAGCATCTTTCTTTCTTTGTGCTGCCGGAGGCTTATGAGACTATCAGGGCACACCTGTGCCCTGAGGAAAATTCCCCTGCTCTCTCTAAAGCTGTATTATTCAGCACAAGGCCATGACAGTCAGTGTTTCTAAAAGCATTTGGAAGATTGTAAATGGTGATGCTAAAAACTGTCAGGAACCCACTGAGATACAAAAAGAAGGAAGATACTCTATACAATAGCTTCCTTTAATATGTGGCAGGCCAACAAATTGTCTGGAACAAGATATAGGCTTCATGTTTGATAGTAAAAAAAACCCCTTTGATATAGCTTCCATAAGAGAAAGAAGCAGAGAGCGTGAGTTTTCCCGAGAGGATGAGATATGGTGTTTTTGATATGAGTAACGAAGACACTTACACTTACAGCCGTACAGTCATTATAACAGTCATTCATCTGGGCTTTTAAGGATTTTTATGACATTTTTGTCTTTGTTTTGGCTCATTTTTTTCAGATCAGTTTGTTGAGATGACCAGTTTCATTACATCAAGGGTTTATTAGACATGTTGCATTATAACATTAAGGGACGACAGTCACAGCGATTTACTAAATTCCATTTTATTTAGTCCATAATATTTATGAGACCAGCAATGAAAATGCGTAATATTAAACACACACAACACAGTTATACTCACTGGGCATATCAGTTTTT
>OMLP01000940.1:0-18401 GCA_900302685.1 Spondyliosoma cantharus | reverse complement strand
AGGTTCAACAAAGTATTCTGTCACAGTAATTTATTCCTATTTATCATTTTCTATAAAAACGCTCCCCGAGAGACTGAGCCTTTCAAACTGCAAAAGGAAACAGCAGTGATTTTTGCAGTAGAGGTTTTTTGAGACTGGGTGTTATTGCAGGACTTGAATTGAGTCATTGGGAGTGGATGAGAGGGCATGTTTGAATAGATATAAGTTAATAATTTTTCATTGTTTTGCTGCTGCTGACTGTGGTTAAGCACTGTTTGGTTTGAGTATATACAATTCTCATCTACTAAGAGAACAGCAGGAGGCAAATAGCTGACAACAGTGTCCTTGTTGTTCAGAGGTATAAAGGGACATAAAACATGGTTCGATATATACTGAAGTTTTAGGGTTACAGAGAGGAAATCAAAAGATGTAGAATCTTTTCCACATACATGAAAAAAACTCCCAACAATCATCTTATATCTTATATATAATTTAACAGTCAAAGATATAATGCTTGCTGCTGGAGTCCAACATTTGCACATGGTCAGTAAGTAATCCGGTATACAAAGTATACACATTGCCATTGTTCAGTAGTTACAACTCAATTCCAAAACTATGTATGCAAAGGAAAAATATTTCAATTCAATTTGCTATTGCTTTAGGTCAGTCTGAAGTTGCAGGCAGGGGCCCTGAGGAGAAGACTGTGCAGCTCAGTCCATCTCAGAATACCTCCAGTAACTGAAATACGTAGGTGGTGCCATAAGCCTTAGCTTGTTCAGTGGAGCTCTTTTCAGACAAATCTTTGTCAACAATATTAAAACTATCCTAGACTGATCACTTCCTCATATTTGAAAACCTCAATAGTTACAAACAGGGAATATGTCAGACCAGTGATTTCATAAGCTGGCTAGTGTCATTACTATAGTTTTGGTAAGATTCAACAACTAAAAGGCTGAAAGAGCATTAAACTGTAATTAGACTATTTGACTAGTAAGACTACAAGTATTTTGGTCATGTGGTGCAACAAACCAAACGGTATGTGCTATACAGTGCAGTTTATGATTAATTTATGACAAATGTGATGTTACACCTCAGTTGCTGTACCAATGTAGTTGTGAAAATGATCCACTGAAGTTAACTTAAATTGGGGTTTGTTAAAGATAAACTACATTGAATTTACACAATAAAAGTCTGTTTCAAGTTGTTTGAGAATAACACACTGCATGTGTGAGAACAACTGTATAAAATCTTTTGTGGCTCCAGGGGAAGTATGTTAAATGTTCTCAAGTGATGAGTCAGCACCAGTTGGGGCTAAAGATGAGTTGGAAAATGAAAAAGATCTGGGGGTGTGGATTTAGAAAGAAGTGAGCTTATCAGACCTCTGTAGCCTGCTCCTCATCTCATCTGCAGGTGAGAAGCTAAAGGCTACATTAGCTGCTACTAGCATCACATACTTAGATCTTTGACTGAACTATTGGCAGTTGCATTGTGGGTAATGTTGTCCAGGTTTTGACAAAAAAGAAGAATGCATGTCATAGGAAGGATGATATCTCTGGTTCTGCTTCATTATTTTAACCCTAAAAACTCTCCATCGGTAGTTCAACAATGTTTTAGTAGTGCGATGCTAAATCAGTGGAGTATTCTTAATTCTTTTGTCTGAAAGCTGGTGAAAAGGACTGAATCTTTGGTCCAGTTGTGGCCAATCTAATGCTGGCTTCAATCTACTTACTATTATGTTTTGTGGTTGATGGCATTGCTATCCCCGGGGACGAGACAGTGCTCAGAAATATTAAATCTGGCACAAAAATGTTGTATCTCACTCTGCCAACTTAATATAGGTTGAATATTTCTCACACTGTCGCACACAGGTGTCTGGGATGCACAGTTTTGCCACAGGAGAGAGGGCTCAGTCTCCTTGTCAGGAATAGCTGCTCCTGACAGACCACCTCCCCCTGCCCAAAGACCAGTCTCCTTGGAGACCATCCCAAGGCGCCCAAGGCTTCGAACTCGCACCCCATCTGAGCTTGAGTGTTGCCAGTCCAACGGAGCTCTTTGCTTCATCAACCCCCTCTTCATAAAGGTCCACCAACCAGAAGGCGACAGCTGCACCACTTCAAATCAAGGCCCGAGGGAGGAAGCCGTTAGTAACATCCTAGAAACCAACAACAGTAACCCTGAAGAGTCTTGTGGAGATAGTCTGCACATTTGCGGCGCAGATAACTGCGACAGCAACCAGTCGGGTCAAAGCAACCATTGGAACCTTAGCAGAAACTCTGATTTACTGGATGAAAACAGTGAAACCAGCAGCAGCAGTCAGAAGCTGAGCACTGCAGACAGCGTGTCACAGTCCCCACCTCCTCGTCCACCCCCACCTCGCTTTGCAAAACGACTCTCAGCCCCTCCTCCCCAACAGCGCAATATGCCAGAGAAGATCTCTTGGATCAATGTCCCCAAGGAGAAGATGGAGGAGAGGGAGAGGGGCAGCAGCCTCCTTTCTCGTCTGGGCTCCTCGCTAAGCATCAGCCCCTCATCCTCCCCTCCAAAGAGACTCAGCATCAGCTCCCCCATATCTATCCCTCGGCCCTCCCTGCCCATCTCTCTATCATCGTTCACCTCTTCCCCACGTCGGGCCAAGGCCTCACCATCATCCAGCCAGGAAGATGCCCAGTGCCACTTGGCACTAGAGGAACAAACTATTGAGAAAGCCCTTTTTAGGGCCAAACTGTCCAAGTGTAATGCCACCAGAACCCAGGATGCCAGCAGTCCTCCCGACCCTTCACTGATAACAAGCAAGCCGGCAGAGGTAACAGGAGGAGGAGGAGGAGGAGGAGAAGAAGTAGTCAAGGAATGTAGTGGCGGCGGCGGCCAGCGGCTGAGTGACATGAGCATTTCCACAGATTCCTCAGAATCTCTGGACTTCTCTCAGTCCTCAGCCTTCTTCCTTCCTCCACTGCATGACCCCAGCCCCCCCACTGAGGCTGATTTTAACATCCACCTCCCCCTCTCCCTCCCTCCATCGCACCTGCCTTACTGCAGCATGGAGGAGGACGATGATGATGATGATGAGGAGGATGAAGAGGAGCCTGACTATGGCGTCAGTCTTGAGAGCGACCAGGACCAAGACCAGGACCTGACCATGGTGCCACCGGGCCACCGCACAAAGCGTCGCCCCAGTGCCAGTGCTTTGGTCCTGCAGAAGGCCCTGCGAGGGCACCTACGCAAGATGAGTGGTGTTTTTAACTCGCTGCTGACACCCGAGAAGAGGGCTATCCGTAGGGTGATGGAGTTGTCCCGGGATAGAGGGTCGTATTTCGGCTGCCTGGTGCAGGACTACCTCAGCTACATGGGCGAGGGTGCAGGCACCCAGGCCTGGCAGGGTTATGCCTCTGGACTGGAGCTACTGCAGACTCTACGCCAGTTTATCACTCAGATGAAGAGCTACCTGAGACAGAGCTCCGAGCTGGAGCCTCCAATTGAGAGCCTCATTCCTGAAGACCAGATCGGTGAGTACTAAAACAAAAGCTCCTCCATCTTTTTCTCTAGCTCTTAGCTGTATTTTGCCACCTTTGTTATTTCACGAGTTTTACCACAAGTGGCTTATGTAATGCAAATGTAACTGTTTCCGTACCCTAGAAACAATGTCAGCTTAATGCTTTAATTATAGTAATTGTGGATGCATGTCGTGTGCCTCATAGTGTCGTCATCTGCTGACATGTGGGGATGTATATCACTGTATGTAGTTGGAACATCTGTACCTGACATCATGACCTACTCCTCAACCCAACATTGGGGGTTGTGTGAGTCACTGTGTTTGCTGATAATTTAGCGGTTATTTTTAGGAAGTGTGAATGACTGGTGTATTTATGGAGAAGTCTCGAATTTAACGGAAACAGTATGTCACAGAAAGCAAGACGAACGTCGACGCAGCGGTTTCACTTCGATTTTTAACCAGTGAGGCCATTGAAAAACGTGTTGTCACGTGTTTTCAGCTTGATGTGTACATGTGTTTATGTATATGTATACATTCCGGGTGAAGCCATGGCCATTAGGCTAATTTATTGTATGTTCTCATGTATGCTGTTAAGTCAGGATCTGTTTGCAAAAACAGGCGAACATGTAGTCAAATATCCCTTCATCCAGTTTCAATATTTGGATTGCCCTTTAGTTAAATCCATCATCGCCATATTAACTGATAATACCATTACAGCGACATGAAAAGGGGAAACCAGACACAACTACATAAACACATTAGAGCACGCACACACCTGCCGGAAGAGCGGTCTGAATCATTGACGCCAAGATTCAGTGGCTGCATCAGATCTTGGACAGAGTAACACGTAAACAGAGAGCACAAAGAGGGTTTTATCTCAGGAGGAAGGGGGCTGCTCGACCAAGCTGTTTCTATTGGCCCTGTTCAAATAGTTCACCAGAGGACTGTCATTACCAAGTCATGAATTGGGTGAAAAATGGTTCGGCTTGGTGTTAACATAACGTTAACACGTAAAGTAAATGTTGACATTTGACATGTTCTTAAGCCAGTTCTGAATTTTTAGAATTGTATTTTTCAATTATATTATTTTTATTTATGTTGGATGGAAATGGAAATGCAATTACAAGATCTGTTATGTGATCACCAAAGCGCACATTTAAATTTTTTATTTTATTTTTATTTTTTAATTTTTTTATGAAATGGGCATTTCAACCCCACTTTTACACATGAAGTTCAGTTTACTCAGCTAAAGTACCACTGATCCTGTGAAAGCAGTTGTAAAATGTCTTCTGTGGCTCTGGAGGAAACTTTCCTTGAGATTAGGGACGGAACAATATGCAATTTTATTGCTGATCACAATAAAGAACACCAGGATAAGTTGATTGTGCTGAAAGTCTATTACCGAGATATTCATGAACATCCTCATAACGTTTGGAAAAAGCTGTCTAGCTCGATAAAGATAACCAAGTTTACCTGGAGGAGCTGTATCCAGGTTTCTTGATACATCCATGGAGAGAACTTAGACCATTAAACAGGACGATAAACTGACTGGAGTGGGAGCTTAATCACCTATAGGTTTAGGTTTGTTGACATCTAGTAAAGGTGCCTTGTCTGAAGGGACCAAAAAAAAAAAAGTCAAAAGCAGCTGTATTTTTCTAGTTTGCATGTGGTGTAGTGTGCTTGCATCATCTCTAGCCCGTCTAATTCTCAGAATGGTTGCACAATATTTTGTTGTGGCAGCCTCAGAGAGACATTTCTGTTCAAAAGAAAAAGAAAACCTCAATGAACAGGCGGCCCAGATGTGTTTGGTTGAATGTCTGCCAAGTCGTACAATCTCTGTCTTACTCCCACTCCAGTTCCTTTAAACCAACTCTCCAATCAGAGGGAGAGGATTTGAGGCAAGCCCCCTCCACTTTCTGTCTCGCTCTGCCCTTCTCAGACACACTCTTTGGTGTTTGTGTCTCTTTTCCTCTCTGTCTCCACAAAATCCAGTCCCTCTCTTCCGCTCTACATACCTTAAATTCAGTATTAAGTCAAATGACGGATCACCAAATGGGATTCGTGATATCTTCACATACTATATGGCAACTTAACAGGAAAGGCTGTCTTAAATTCCAGTAACAGTAATGCACACTTTGCATATTAAGCAAATTCATAGCAGACATGGAAACAAAAAAGTGCAGACATAAAGGGAAACACATAACAGCCAGGCATCAATGTTGAGGAAAAGGAATGAATTCTGTCAATAATTTCTCCCATTATCAAAGGAGACAGAAACTCAGCCATGTGTGTGTTTGGCTTCAGGATGTTTAGGCGGGGTGAGGGGAATAGAGGGGGCCAGAATAGAGTTCCTTGTATTCTACTCATCCCACACTGTGCGGCTCTCCACTTGCAGATAGATTGAGACAGCTCGACAACTCGTCATAGAACTGATCTAATAACATCAACAGCTGGATCAGACGTGCACTGGCCTTTGCTGTGTTTGTGTTAGAGGGTCTCAGATATCAGCTTGAATTTTAAAGCCTCTACTGACAACCTCACACTCAAGCAAAGCTTGCTGAATTTCTCACACACACAAGTTGGAACCTTTCCTTTCCCATAAAGGCTAATTTTCATCAGTGAGCCTCATTTTAAAGTTTAGACCTGGGGCCTGTTAAATTAAAGTCCAACTCCTGACTTGAATTAATCTGACAAATCAGTTGAGCTAAAGTTGTTCCATAAAGCTCAATCCAAGCTCATACAGCCAGACTTATTTAACACAGGTTCAACTAGTCAAGATGATTGAGTGTGCACGCTATTCAGAAACAGACCATGAGGTCGGACTGAGATCAAACTAATTCTGCATGGCAAACAGTAGTGTTGAAGAGCGAGCAGCGATGTTAACAGCCACAGTGCAGCCCTTACTTGTGGAAATCTAGTGTGTTTTAACATCTAATCGGTCAATAGTCTAGACAGGCTAAGCGATTGAATGTGTAAGTGGCAACTAACTTAGAATGTGAATATGTACTCTGGGCAACTCAGTAGCTTAAATGGTTGAGTGTGCGCCCTGTGTACACAGGTCTGAATCCAACTCTGCCGCCCTTTGTGGGGAGAAAAGAATAAGTCTACAGGTGAAAATTAAGTTTTGAAATGTTACTGGTAAGTGTGTAGTGTAAGTGGTAGGTTCGCCCACTGGCTATAAAAGCACTAATATAGTGATACTATTATTTCTTTTTTCACCATTTTTATTCTACTTACTTCTGACACATGGGATATGTCCTCCTTCTACTAGAAAACATTCACACTCACTGAACAGTAATTCTATATTGGTATAGTAGCAAGTTTGAGTTTCGTGTTGCAAGAAAATAGGTCAATTGATTAACTCCCAGTAAGCACTCTTTTTTTCACACATGTATTTGAGTTGATTTACTATGAACTTTAATTTCTCTGACTGATTGTGGGCTGTCATGTTATTTGATTTAATTAACCACTAAGAGTCAGTTTTTAAATCAGTTCATAAATCAATAAAGTAACAACTCAACAACCTGCCCTGGATCAGTTTAGTGTCCCAGCACAAGTTGCCAAAGTCACTAACCTTGAACTATGCTGACATGCTTTATGGAACCAAATCAACCGAAAAATGAGTCGGACTGATGAAACCTGTTTGACTTATTTGGTAATCTTGTTTGATTAAACGGGGCCCTGCCCCTGATGATTATTATCAGTAAAGTTGATTAAGAGAAGCCTGACTAGCACTAGTATTCAATCTAAAGTCAGCAGATCAACCTGTTGTTTTTTTTTAACTTAAAACTCTGTTTAGAGTTAAAAAAAACATAGGGTGGGCAATATGATGATATCTAACATAATACAGTACATTCTTTATTAAACTCCAATGTGCAGAACTGTGTTTGGGCAACGTTGGTTTTGTGATTTTGGTTTGGCCACTGCATAAATGTGGTTAAGTATCATAATTTGTCAGGTTCACTAGATTAAGAATAGTTTTAGATTCAAGAAAATGCACTTATTCACTGTCGAGCAGAGAGTTAGATGAGAAATCCATACCACTCTCATATCCCACCATCCAATATGAAACTGGTGCCAGCAGCCAGTAGTCTGACAGATAAACACCCACTACTTTCCTTTTATAGATATGAGAGTGATATTGATCTTCTCATGTAACTCTCATAAGGTGAACTATTGGTTTAACAAAAAGACAAAACCAAACGATATGAGGATTTTACTGGTGACAACTGCTCCAATCCTTCTAGTCAATGTTGAGACTATAAAACATTCTTCACTACATCACTACGAACGCCTCTCAACGCTGGTCGCTCCACCCTATTTGTAAGTTTGTGTGAACTTAGAACAGGTACAAAGGCTATTTTTGAGGTGTATCTAGAAAGGAAGTAAGTAATCTCTGTAGGCTTGGTTCGGTGGCAGGACAGATGGTCACACCTCTCTTCCTGATTGCACCAGGCTATTTTTTACTACACATGGACACAGTCTCATTGTCTACATGTCTTCGCCATACTGTGTGGGTTTACATGTGTATGATTGTGGGTTTAAAATGTGTTTTAATGGGATTCTATCTGCTGTGAAGAAACTCTGAGCTACAAATAAAAAAATCAATGATAAAAGCATCACAGTTCTCAGCCATAAATGTCACAGCAGTGATGGCAAAGAAGGACAAAGTGAAAATGTGAGGATTACCACTTTAACGCTGAAATTTCCCTTGTCATTTGTCAAGGACGAGATAGCGCATAGAGGATGTTAGGTTCTCTTCCTGCTTGATGTAAACATCCTGTGACCAGTTTCGTGGCAAGAGTTGTGCGTTTGTGTCCTATTGCCTGCTTTGGCTGTCCTTGGCTGATAAGTTGACCTCCAGAAGACGTGACTCCTCTGTGTTTTCTAACGTCTGTCTGTGATTACAGAAACATTTCCACTGCCTGGAAGACACACAACTTTACTTAGATAAGTCTAATTTGTTGTTGTGTGTCTGCAAATCGAACCTCATCTTCCCATCAGATTTACATGAACGGACCCCTTAACTTTATGCCAACAGTGAGGAATATTGTCACATGTTCCCTGGTTTTAATCACTTTATCAGTCTAGTGATTATTGAGTTCTAGGAGATGTATTGGGGAATAAAGAAAACACTAGAAATAAGAGGTATCCGTGTTGATAAGCTAATGGTATATGTTGTGCTTGAATTGAAGACTTCAAAGTATTAGATTCTTCCATCACTCAATTAATTCACTAATGATGTTCAGTAGCGATTAATCTGCTGATTATTTTCTTAGCTAATAATTTTCAAGAGATCACATCTTAAAATGCCTTGCCATAAGTGCAGAACTTTAAAACATTCAGTTAACAATGATAGAAAATAGAAAACAGCAGCAGATCCTCACTTTAGAAACTGGATGCAGTGACATTTGGTATTGTTCCTTTAACAAATCACTTCAAACAATTAGTCGTTTCTCAAAAATAGTCGCAGATTGATTTCAGGGTCTATGTCAATCAACTAATTTATGCATCGACTAATTGTTCCAGCACTACTGTGAACTGTCTCAAACTGAAATGTTAAGGCCGATGCAAGAAATTACTCAGCAACCATATTGATAATCAATTTATTATTTAAATAATTTTTCAAGCGAATGTCTCCAAATGTCTCTAAGCATATGGTTTGTTTTCTTGAGAAATACACATTTGAATCATTTGAATCCTGAACAAAAGGCGGAACAAAAGGATACTGTTGTGAAGATCGGAAGAGTTTGACCTTGAAATACCGCACGGAAATGGTTTCAGACAGTAATGGTTATATCCCTCCCGAGACTTACGATAAAAAAATTTTTTTTTCCTTGTACCTGTTTCAGGTCATAATGGAAAGCACCGCTCAAAATACCCTTTTTTGTATAACCATGTTTGTCAAACTTTCAGGATGTCACCAGGAACATACAATGATGGTGTAATCATCATCCTTAAATGCAAAGATTTACTTGCAAATACCAACATAACCCACTGAGTCTTAACTCATCATCGGTGCCAGTCAAAGGTACCAGAACAAAAACAACATCAATTGTGCTGATGCCAGTTCAACATGCTGGGTGCCCTACTTACTGGAAACTTCCAATCGGTATGTAGCTGTGGAATTGGGGAAGTGAGAATGTGCTGTCGGGTGCAGTGCCAGCAAGAGGTATCAACAGGTAGCAGTGATGAGGGTGCGGAGAAAAATTTCCACTCAGTCCAGTCACTGAGGGGGAATTCAGACTTTCAGAGACTGGCTGATTTGAGTGGCATATGCTGGATGCCATCCAGCTGTGGTGGAAAGTAAAATCTGTGTCTGCAGATGTGCTCAGCTGAAAAAATGGCTGACTTCACTCTTTTCTGGAGAAAAGTCAGCAACACGCGCACACACACACACACATGCACACGCACACAGACATGCACAGACAGCACTCACACGTGGCCCTTATTCAGCAGTGCTGTGGTTTGGCCTTCCTGCTGTCTGTATTATGATATCATGGTTTGTGTTAGTCAGACTGCACGAGCTGAGCTTGTAAAAGCTGATGTTGACATTCACGGTGTGGACACACACCCTGCTCTGCTCCAGCAGCAGCAACACTCTCAACTGTGTATGACTTGAATGTATACAGATGGTGTAGAGTCGAGGTTCGGGTGAGACAGAAGTAGTCATCTGATCTCGACAGTCATGGGAAGCGTGTAGGTCCTGATAAGGAGGTCCACAACAAAAGTTATCAGGAATAAGATGTTGTTGTTTTCCGCTGAAACTAAAGGACCTTGAAATAGAAAGCAAGTAGACAAACAGCAAACTGAATACTGACACATCAACACAACACAGGTTACCAATAAGCCCAACATTAGGGTGGGACTAAAGATAGATGTTTACCAGTCAGTGCGACCTATGAACCTTTTTTATGGTGCTGTTATCTGAGGGTAGTATTTGATCATACTGCAGATAGTAAACAAACACAAGAGTGGCAGTTCACTTCCTTGATATATGAAAATGTCTGCTCACAGACCTAATTAGATTCAGAGATTGTCAGCAGGGTTTCTGAGTTCTTTAGTAAACGTCCAGCGGGCAAAGGTTCAGGCTCTGTGGTCTCGTGCTGCTGTGATTTCCTGCTGCTTCTGCAGCCCTGCAAAGTTTGTGAGCCACAGTGTTAAACTTTGCCACAGAGTTCAGTCCACTTGGTGCTATCGCTAAACAATATTGTAAAAAACTGACATTGCGATTTTTCTTTTCTGGGACATGAAAAACTACAGGATTTTTCACTGGATAACTTGAATAGCTCTGTTTGGAAAGAAGTCATCATTCTAAAATGATTGGGGTCAGTTTGTAGAGGCGTGCATTTAATCAGACAATCAAAGTGGGCCCTTTGTTTGATAAACTGAACAAGAATGATTGTGATTGATGGTTCGCTGTGTGTGCAGAACAGAGGTAAATTAAAAAATAACTATAAACAAACCCATGTGAAATAACTTGCCTGTGTCCTCCTCCTCAGACCGAGTCCTGGAGAAGGCCTTGCACAAGTGCGTCCTGAAGCCCCTGAGGCCTGTGGTGAGTGTGGCCCTGCAGGAGTTCCAAGTGCGCAGCGGGGCATGGCAGGAGCTGAAGGAGAACCTGTCATTAGCAAAGGCCCGGCAGCCACAGGAAATGGGTGTGGCTGACGCTCTGCCCCCGGACCCTGTGGCCATAGAGAAGATCAAGCACAAGTTCCACACCATGAGTAAATTGTACTCCCCTGAAAAGAAGGTCACCATGCTACTGAGAGTCTGCAAACTCATCTACACCATCATGGAAGACAATTCAGGTGAATGTTGTATCAGTTATCTGCAATAAAATCACAATACATAATCTTCAAATCAATTAATAGAGATGAACATCTGTAAAAAGTACCAAATTAAGAAATCAAAAGCCTGAGATCTCACCTTCCTGCTCCGTCTGCCTCACAGGTCGTCTGTATGGTGCTGATGACTTCCTGCCCATGTTGACATATGTGTTGGCCCAGTGCGACATGCCCCAGCTGGACAATGAGATCCTTTACATGATGGAGCTGCTGGACCCCGCACTGCTCCACGGAGAAGGTCTGTTCGTCTAAACTGCAGAGCCTCCACCATAAACACCCCACACTCTCAACAAAATGCAAAATACCTTTGGAACAACCCAAATTATGCCAAGAAGATTTGCCTTTAACCATCTATTTACATTTACTCAACCGTCTGCCTCTCTGTGCTCATGAACAGGTGGCTACTACCTGACCAGCGCCTACGGAGCTATGTCCCTGATCAGGAACTTCCAGGAGGAGCAGGCTGCCCGAGTGCTGAGCTCTGAAACCAGAGACACACTCCACCAGTGGCACCGCCGACGCACCACCCAGCGCTCTGCCCCGTCTATTGATGACTTCCAGGTAAAAACAATCGCCTGTAAATGTCTTCTTCAATCAATAATAATTTTAAAAAAGTATCAAAAGTAAAAGTACAGTAAATCATGAGTCAACTGAGTACTGCTCTGATTTTTTTTTTTTTTTTAAATCTGATTGCCAATAAAATAAATTATTCAAACAAACTACTTTCCAGATTGCAAGCTGCATCAGAGCCAAAGTAACTTGTAACTGCAAAGTAACTTGTAACAAAGTGTCCCCATATAGTAAAGACTTCTTTTCAGAGAATTAGTTCTTACAAGGATCCGTTTCTCTCTTTGTATGATGAAACCATGGATGGAACCATTTTAGCTGTCCACCTTTAAAAACATTTGTGAGGAGGGTGTCTAGTCCACTAAAAGTGGCTGTAATCAACATGAGCATCAAAGATTGTTGTTTGGCTATTATCAAATACAATACATTGCAATTGCAAGTTCTGCTTCAGGCTTAATGTCTTTCCCCAGAACTAGTGTTCACTGTGTGACAGAGCCACATTATTTATCTAATCATGCTTTTTTTTTCTGACTCTTGCTCAGAACTACCTACGGGTGGCGCTGCAGGAGCTGGACAGTGGCTGTACAGCCAAGACCCTGCAGGTCCAGCCTTACAGCACTGTGGAGGAGGTGTGTCAGCTGTGCGCCCACAAGTTTAAAGTGTCAGACCCTGAGAACTACGGCCTGTTCCTGGTGATAGAAGGCAGCAGCCAGCAGCTGGCACTGGACACCCACCCTCAGAAGATCAAGGCAGAGCTCCACAGCCGCTCTCAGGCCACTCCCTTCCACTTTGTCTTCCGGCGTGTGGCCAACAGCAACACCTTATCATCAGCTCTCCCCGATCCTACACCCAACCTCAACAACCTCACTGTGACCTCTGACCCCCAGGCTAACCTGAATGACCTCAGCACAGACCCGTCAGCCCCATCCCCCCAGCCCACACCGAGCTCAGGCCTCAGTCCTGCTCTGAGCCTCAGCCTGCCGCCAAGCCACCACAACGGCAACACAATATCTGTGTGACTGTAGCAGGGGGCCGACTGAGAGTTTGAACAGGGTCTTTGTCTCTCAGCTGTGGCACTGTCGCCCATTATCTCGAACAAACATGCTTCCATGAGACTTCAAAGAATAGGCATGTTGACAGTTGTGGAAAAAAGATGTGTCGAGCCAGTCTTTACAAAGCCTGACTTCTCCTTTTGATGACACGTGTGTCTCGGTGAACATCCGCCTGCTGGAAAGTTTTGTCTGACAAACACAGCTGAAAGAGGAAAAGAAGAAAGCAGGGAAGGAAGTGAGAGAGCTGGAGTTTTTTTGTATCCTTCCTTGGCTCTAGTTTGGCATCAGAGCAACGCTGTGCAGGACACAGCTCTCAAAGTCTAAACACACCTTACATTGGACATGAAGTTAAGTGTAAAGAGCACATGAACACTAGAATGTGTTCAGCGTCCTTCAGGTGCTGATTCGGGGTGAACTGTTCTTGTCGTTACCTTTAGGGAAATCACATCTCAGACACATGTGAGACTAATCGTTGATCAATCACTTTGAATATACAGCAGATAGTTTATTTTGGTGATAGGTTTAACTATGATTTATTTGTTACAGTTGCTGGTAAACTGTGACATGATGTTGTTTGTGTTTTGAAACTGTTGATCCTTGAAGTGTTTTGATGGTTTGGTGACACCCAGTGGCGGGTGGTGCATATAGCAATGTTATATTTTATATTTGACTCTTTTTGAGAACATTAGTGGCCTCAGGTGTGAATCAGTAATCCTGACAAACAAAATTAATTCAGAAGAAAAAGAAGAGGAACTCTGTCTTACATCTACAACCTTAAAAAATACCTTAATAACTACATTGGAAGATAATCCAATGACTGTATTTCTTCATCAAATCTATCAAACACTGGCTAATGAGCCACGCTGACTTTTCCTCTGTGCTTTCGACATGCACCATTTCCTGTGCACAAGAGTGGGTATTTGCAGGTAGATCTCCTAACATCATCAGTGGAGGGTAGTGACCTATATTTGTACATGTAAAGTGGCATTTTGATAAAATAATCTCAAGGATTAACATTTTAAAAATGTGTAAAATAGTGTAGCAATTTGTAAAATATTCTTGCATGTAGTTTAAGTGTGTTGTTCGAAACAGGCAGGTCTGCTAGTGTTTAAAATGTAACATTCATTTATATATTTACTGATTATCCTGGTGATATGATATATGATTTGATATTTTACCTGATCGATTTTGCTTGTTAAAGGGCATCTTTTCCATTCAGATTGACGATATGTGACTGAGGGACAACTATGTCTGGCTGCCATATTATAATTATCGACAAGTCTCTAACAGTGACAAATATTAAAGGTTTTTATGTTGGTAAAAAAAAAAGAAAAAATGCATATGTGGACTTAAAAGCTGGTCTGAGGTCACACAGTGAAACATGCTGTATGGCTCTTGGAGATATTTGGAAAGACAAAGATATGCAAGGCTACAGTGGACAGGAGACAAAATGTTACTGAGAAGGGCACACAAATATAGTTTTCATCAGTGTTGAGTTTGATACTGTCACTCAAAATAAATACTTGAAATTTTCTTGTGAATTGTAAAGGTTTTAGCAGTTGGAAAATCAAATTGAGATGCTGTTTATTTACGGAGTGTATTGAATAATAACACATCATTCATTCCTGTTTTACATCATCGGATGTCTGAGTGAGGCTGGTAGAGAGGGAACTAAAAAGTGATGTAGCTGAAGGAAACCTGAGAGCTTTTTTGTGAGGCAGTGAAGTAGCATTAACGTCATACATCATCTGTATGTAACCTGTACCATGCACGTATATCATGTATATCCTGTACCATGTATTTTCCAAGTATGAATTGACTCGTACTGATGTTACTGTTAATCTAACTTTGTGAAGCAAAGTGAGTATTTATGTGTCTCTGTGCGGGGATTTTTCACAGAATAACTTTTCTATGTCTAAACTATTCTTTGTGGTGAAAGAAATCGGTCATTTAATGATATCATGAATATTCTTCTGCACATAATAAATGTTGAAAATGTAATTAAATGCCTGGCTTCATGTTTGTATTTGATGGAAGTGGTTGTGTTAAGCCCCGTTGTAGCAGACCTTCAGTACTAGAGGGTGCTCACACCTCACATTTCCATACAGTATCAGTGGTTCAGATTGCTGCTGTACTTTCAGTCAGTTATGTTTGATGCAACATAAAACACTTTGGATTTATGATACAGTTCCCCACATGGCATCAACAAAGGTTAAGTGCCTCACCAAAAAAGACAAGAACATAATAATAATCGTTAATTATAAGTGTAACAACTAGAATATGAAATGCATTGGGAGCATCTTCTATCAAAGCACTGCAAAACAGAACAAATGGAACTTGCATTTAATTAGAAATATTCTGTTCCACTACCGACCACTCAAAGTGCCACATTCATTATTAATAATTTACTTTTACCTTTACTTTAGCAGGGAGGACCCACTGAGACGGATGTCTCTTTTCCAGTGGTAGCCTGCAGAAACATGCAAAAAGGGAAATCTACAGATACAACAGTTATACATATTTACATACACATTCTTGAGCATGCATACATGCAGTACAAGCCTATAACTCAACACATCTGTGCACCATTAAAAACAACTGCAAACTTGGCTTTACTTTGAAAGTTACTCCACATAATGGGTGCAGCAATACTGAAGGCAGCCTTCCCATATTCTGTCCAAATACCTTGCTGCTTTTAGTATGATCCATTCTGGAGATCTAGTTGCATGGCCCAGGTTATTGGTTGACAATGCATTATTCAGGTACATGGGAAGTTTAACAACTAGTGCTTTATAAATAAAAAGTATACTGTGTTGTGTCCTCCGCTGACCCAGAGAGGGCCTACCAACAGCATTACACAGGACACAGTGGTGTGTTTGAAACCCAGCACCTGCAATAAAATGCAGTGCAGTATGACAGATAGCATCCAATGGCTTCAAGACTGCGACTGATGCATGAGAATAAAGTGTGTCCAATGCTGGCAATATTGTTGCCCACACAATCTTCTTTCTATTGAGCAAGGTAAGGTAGGTTTTGTTCCTATAAAGAAAACCATTTTTAGGTTTAGGTTTGCCCATTCATTTTGAAATATATGACCTAAAAGACAAATCATGATCTAGCCAAATCTAAGTAATTATACTGCACTTACATGTTCAGTATTTACATTGTATACAGTAGACAATTGTAAAGTTCAATGTTTGTTCTTGCAAATATCATATACATTGTCTTATTTTGAGGAATATAATATTGTGTCATCTGCATATAGATGACTTCGAAAATTTTGCAATTCCATAGCAATGTCATTTATATAGGGAGTAAACAGTAGAGGTCCCAGAATAGAGCCCTGGTAAACCATGGTTTAACTGCCTAGAAGTTGGGCCTCACCTCATCTACTCCTATAGCTAGTTCTGTTAGTTAAGTAGATTTATAACCAATTGCAAGCAATCCTTCCTATACAGACTGATGATAGTTTTCTTATAAAAATTGAGTGTTGAGAGTATTGAAGGCCTTAGATAATTCAATGAAGAGGACTGCACAGCCCTGCCCTTTGATGATCATCCTCAAATTACAAATTTAGAGACTAGCTTGTCAGGTAGAAAATCAAAGTTAGATAACTTCCTGTTCCCAAATTCTGTTAAAACTGAGATGCTGGTCATTGTGCTCAATAACTTTTGTTATTTTAGTTTATTGTTATTATAAAGTACAACAGTCAACAATGTTGGTGTTACATTTGATCCTACCCTTTTTTGATCAGCACATTAAAGAAATTATGAAGATCACTTTTTTTTCACTGAAGCAACATGGACAGAGGACAGAAGGTGTCGCACAGTGTACAAATTGTAAAGCCCACTGGGGCAATGTGGTTTGTGATTTTGGGCTGTATAATAAAATTGATTTGACTTGATTACTTTCATTCAAGTAAAGAATCCAAGAAACTTTTCCAACCAATGTCTTCATGTTTATGACACTTGAATAAAAGTATTAATTTACTCATTCACTATTAAACGGTAAATATGAAGGTAGTGGTGATTTTTACATGCATGTGTGAGTTTGTGGGTCCCACAGAAACTTACTGTATGACAACGCTTGAGTTACCTTAAGCAAAGACAACTTTATTAATGCTCAGGTAGCAAAATGATCTCTAAAATTACATTTGAAACATCTAAACACAAAGTAAACCATTCTTTTGAAAAGTTCCTTGTGTAGAAAGAGGTAAAGCTTGGACACGTAGAGAAACGCATCGTCTGCAAACACTCACTCTCCATCGCTTACATCCTATGCTAGCCACAAGCATGCAGTCATTTAGGATATCCAGTTCAATCTAAATCCAGTGCCGTCAGAAAACTCATTGGACTGTCATCCCAAAGTACATGAAGATTTACCATAAATAATTTATTATATTGAAATATCTCCATGCGAGTAAACAAAGGACAATAGTTTCAGAGGTCTCAAAACACATCAAAACAAAGGGGAGTACAAGGGAGACCTAGGATCTATGAAAATATATTCAACAGATATACAGATTGAGACAAAAAATATATAATACATTTACACCTATCTATATACATATGTACATCAGCAATATCACCCATGTGAATATCACAAATTATTTAGAAATCTCCTCTACAAGACAACTCTTTTCAAAACATGAGTGTCTTCGTGTAGTTTGGTTAGTTTTAAAGACATGGTACCCTATGTTCAGGTGCGAGTTACTTGCAGTGAATAGCAGCACAGAACGTATTGAACCAAATAATCTGTAGAATCAGTTGTTAATGGTAAAGTGCATGATATCTTCTGATATATACGATAAACTGAAAAAATGCCCTAGGTCAAAAAGATACTGATCATACTTCAAATAAGGATGACATATGCCTCATAATGACTATTCATCAGCAGTCAGCATATTGTATGATGTAGAGTAATATCGTCACCCGACCAACAATGAGCAGAACAGAGCTCACTGAATGAGTCACTGGTTTGAGCCAGGATGCTGCAATACAAATTCACTTCAAGATCCACTTGTATAAAATACATCAACTGTTGATGTTTTTAAAATAGAGTGTGTGGACCAACAATCATCAGCATTTTGGGAATGGTGACAGATAAAAAATATTGGATAACACTTTAATCCATTGGTCCCATGGCTTCCTAACAATTTCCTGGAAAGAAATTAAAACAGAGACAGTGCTCAACTTCCAATCAATAACTGCTGACTGCTTTGACTGAGTCATTGCACAGCAGGTTGGATGAAAAGGCAAATATGTAAAATTGTCTATAAGTTAATATGATGAATTAAGCTCCCAATTCTAAAGAAATATTTATTTGGGTTTAATGGATCTACAGGAGGTTTTCCATCAAGGTAATAGCAGTTCTTTCTGAGAGTTATTTAAATCTCATTTCTGCTAGGAAAATAAAAATAAATATTGGAATGAAGAACATAAAATAACTTGTGATGATTCGAGATTT
>OMLP01000938.1:14388-29999 GCA_900302685.1 Spondyliosoma cantharus | reverse complement strand
ATCATGAATCTACGGTGTAGCAGTTCAGTAAAGTGACTCTGTTTGTGCATGACAGTTGAGTAGGTTTTTTTTTCTGAATAACTCAACAGGCTTCTCTTTGTTCAGGATGTGTAGTCTCCAAGTGGCATGCTAACTTGTTCGACTTACACTAATGTATTTAATATAAGTTAATATTTTGAGACACAGAGCACACCACAGTCTATCTTCATTGGACTGGATTGAACTGGTGAAGCCGAGGGCGAGATATGCCTCGTCATATTTTCTTATATTTGTTTTGGCTGTCTGGTAGCCTTTCCCCGCCCCCCTGTGATACAGCCGGGCCCTCCTAGGGGTCCTGCCCCCCCCCCATTTATGGGAACCAGTGCATTATGGGAAGTATGGATCCATCGTGTTTGGAGCTTGACTGATATAGTTTTATTCTGTTTTGAATCACTCAGCTGGAAATCCTTCCATCCATAAACAGTGAATGCAGAATATTTAATGACTGAAATACAAGTACTGCATTGGCTCGAATTCAAGATAGCTCTCAGTAAGAGATGACCCTGACAGATAATTTGGCCTCGAGTCAAAGATGCTTTCCACTGCCATGTCATGCCGGAGAAACAGGTTATACATTCAAGCCAGCAGAAACTCCCACAAGTTTAATCAGACAAGCATTCCAAAAGTTTTAGGCTGACTGCATTACAGAGAACCTATAAACAGAGTTGAGGAACTCACTTGCCTGCCAACTTAATGGTAAGATTCTCTGTAGGAGTCTTCCAATTTAAATGGACCCTCACTTTTTCAAACATAATTTTCACAAGAAAATAACAACAGTCTCAATTTAGATAATCAGGTTTCAGGTTTTTGACATTTAACTACAGTATGCGCTGATTATATATTAGGTATTAGTGAGGCTGTACGTCACCAAACTGCCACAGTTCATAAAAGTGCGTCTTCTGCTACAGTTTTGCCCTCTAACATCCACTCTCTCTCTGTCCAGGTGCCTCTCGCAGCCCCAGCTCAAGCCCTCGACCCCAGCAGAGCCCGCAGCACCGGGCCCAGCCCAAAGCCCAGTCCAACGCGAGCAAACCAGCCTCCTACACCAAGGAGGAACAGAGAAAGTGGGTTGAAGCAAATGTCTGATTTGTTGACAAAAAATCAATCTGATTTACAGTTTGTCTGGCAAACATACAAACACTTTTTGATGATAAAAGTCGCTTTAGTTATCGATGTGTGAAAATGGCCAGGCTTTGTGCATAGCAGCGCTCAGTCAACAGCTTCTATAAACATTCATGTTGGATGGCCAGCGAGTATGCCTGAGCTTTTTCAGATGCATCATTCATGTGTGAAACTGTTGACAGTAACACTGATATCGCCGTGTCGGTGTTGTTCCTTGTGCATCATAATTAAAGTTGCTCTGGGACCATCGTTTCAACTGCCGAAGGTCAACATCTGGAGAAAGCTGTCATGGCTGACTTGCTTTAGCATAACACTCACATATCCCATTGGGCTCATGATGTTATGTGGTTTGCTAATTAAGTTCACTTATCATTTCTTTTCAGTTTTCTGTTGGTAGGAACTAAAATAGCCGTTTTACAGGATTAAACATGTCTTTAAAAGGATAACTTCTCCCGTGTGCGTGTTTTGCTGGTCTTTTTCCATAAGTAGCTAAGCATGCTATAGCTTAGCTAATTGAAAACAAAAAAATGCTGGGATCATGTCATTGTTATGGCCGAGGAAGTTCAATGTCATGTTTTGGGTTGGATGACCCTCAATATTCAAACAATGGGGAAGACACTGGAGAGTTGGAGGTTACTCTTGGTTCCAGTATGAAAGTTTTTACAGCAAGAATTACATACAGATTTGCTCACATTGTAATGAGATTTGTTTCCTGTCGTGGAATCTGAAGGCATTATCACAAAACCAACAAAGAAAAGTGCCGGAGATCAAACTGAACCCCGACATGTAATATGTATTCATGTAGGCAAAACAAAACAGGAGCTAAAAGCCAGAAGCTGTGAGCGTAAGTTTTCTATTTGTGACTTCGATGTCAAATCATCACTAGCTAGGCACTTTAAGTGTCCACAGTTTGAGTGAACAACATTCTATGGGTGTTGAGGCAGTGAGAATGCCACAGAGAGGTGCAAACCGGGACATAATCCTCCTCCAGAGAGAAACCTGTCGGATACACTTCCTTAACACTCCAAGTGGACTGAATGAGGGGATTCCGTTTACTTGTTTCCTGTGGTACAAACACGTGCTGTGTTGTTTCTGTGATACAGTTAGGTGCCGCTCTGTTGTGAGATTTATGCTCCTTTGCTGTCCTTCAAAAGGACACAGCGCCCCCTGTTGGGGTATATCTGTTGTGAAGTTTTGGATAATCTATAATTAGCACACCTATGTAGTTTTACTGTGATTTTGCCAGAATACACGCTGAAGAAGGAGTCTCGCCTGAAACGTCCGTGTGGCCAGAATAAACAGTTTGATGGGAGAGCTGTCCTTTATTTTTCTTGTGTTTATTCACTACAAGAAGGATTCAGCACCCCGTACTGAAGCTATATACATGAGATGTGCGCGTTGTCTCTTATTTGTCGTTCCCTGACAGATTTGTATTGTTTTTCCTCAGTTACTCACAATGTTCCTCTCAGAGCGACTACAGTCATTTGAGAGCACAACTTTGTCTGCTCTTGTGAAATATATACGGTGGTATATGCTGCCCCCTTGTGGGGAAATGCATTAAGACGTTTAAACCACTGATGACAGTATGCCAAAGAAAGAAGCATCAGTGTATTTGTGTATGCGTGCAGGTACGAACACCAGCAGACAATACTGAAGGAGGAATTGGCCAAGGTGGCACAGAGAGAGAGCGAGGAGATGACTAAAGCCAGGACCCGGGAAAGACTACAAACACGTCTTGAAGCTGAGAAGACCAAAAAGCTGGTACGCACTCACACAAACACACACAAACACACACACGCACACACACACACACACACACACACACAGTCTTCTTTCAGTCACGTTGAATATTGATGACATAAACCAGTACATTTGCATGTAGACTAAAGTGACACACATGACATTTACACTTGCTAGCTCAAATAAGGACAGACGGCATCAAAAAAGCGCTGCTCAGCTGTCTGCTTGACATCTTGCATGTGTTTCATTGATTGAAGTTTACTACCTGCAACAGATACACAGAAAATGAAGGTAGGAAGGTTAGACATACCAATCCATAACTGAAAGCAAAACTACCCAAAACGATTATTTTCAAATTAAGATGGGTATGATTTAAAGAATTTTAAAAAACGGTTTAGTTTTGAGCTGCTTATGAAAAAGTGCTGTCTGATCCTGCTTTTAAAGTAAAATTGATGTAACTTTCTGAACTCATCAGAACTCTTATATGTACTTGCTCACTATATCCACATAACTAAAAGGGCTCATTGTGTTAATATTGTCATGAAAGTACCAATAGTCATTCTTACAAAATTGGTGCAATATTGCTATCAAGGTACTTGACCATAAATTGTGATACCTGATTTTGTCCATCTCGCCCCACCCTGTCATGGCCTAACTACTACACTACAGGGAGTACTTCATATTAGTTTCGTGCAATTTATTTTATTTTGTGTGCGTGTGTATTATGTACTTGTACTTGTATCAAAAATATACGAAGCATATATTGCCTGAAAGCTTAGGTTAAAGTGGAATTATAGTCTGGCTGAGATCTGTAGAAAATGTTTTAATCGGGCATTTATTTTAGTGCTTCTGAGGAAATTTTCCAAAATATCTAGATACGTATTGTGTATAATGATTGTGATATTATTCGGAGGCAGCATCACCCGGCCCGTCCTCCTGGTCTGTGTTTCCTGGGGTCAGAGACGCTGAATTGGTGGACGATTTGAAATTCTCTTCCCACTGTAACGTTCGCTGGTGACCTGTTGGTGGAGCTGTTGTAGTCTGTGTGTAATGACACTGTATCTTTTTCTTTTTTTTTTTTTTTTAGTTTTGGTCAGCAGTCATTCCAGCACTCTTGACTGAAGGGAATTTATTTATTTCTTCCATTTTTACATCATGCAGTGATAAAGCTGTAAAAGCGGATTCATGTGAGTGTCTGTCAGTGGCTGGAGATACGTTTGTATAGGGTCACGTCATGATTCAGCCCGGTGAGGTTTTTCTCTGGTGTAATCACATGTTGGAGCATTTCGCTCAGACACAAATTGGGTGTTGGGATTGCATTTGTAATTTCCATGGCGATGCTCCCTCCTCCTCCTCCTCCTCCTCCTTTCACCTTTTACATCCCTGCTCTCTTTCTATCTCCCCCTCTCTGTACCGTTTTCTCTCTCCCTCTCTTCCTTGCTCTCTGTCTGTCACCCCCACCTTCTATCTCCCTCTGTCTTTCTCTCTTCTCTATCCCAGCCCCATCACTCTCTCCTTCCTGCCCTGGAGACAGTATTATCAGTGCAGTGCAAGCGATAAATTGCACCCTGAGAGTTTCCTGTAGCTGGAGATAGGAACGGTGAGGGGTTGGAGGTTCGTTCGTAGGAAGGGGGAGAGCTTGTTTTACACGCCAGCTGCCGCCTGCTCCTCTTCCCTCCTCCTGTGTTGAGACATGCTGTAGTGCCCGTCTAATCTCCACTCCAACACGCTCCCACACCGCTAATAGAAAGCCGCTGGAGGGACGACGTGAGCAGAGTGACCTGTCGAGCGGGACTGGTACTCGGCAATGCCGAGGGCTCCTTGTGATTACCGTTCCGTGTGATATGAATACATATACGCGCATACACATGAAGTGTGGGCAGATTTGCTCACCTTGACATGAGATTTGTTTCCCTGTTGTGGAACCAGAGGGCACCATCAACCGGTCAGCTCTTTGTCCCATGCAACCAAAAATCCCTGTGAAGTCAAGCAGGTACAACGTCAGTGTTGAGCTCCGTCCGCCCAACACATTTGGGGCCGGATTATGCATTACATTTCTACAAACGCTGGGAATGGAGAAGCACTTATTATTCGGAGGCCCTGTCTAAACTAGCCCTAGCTTAAAAAAATAACACCCTTTGAACTGAGAGCGGGAGAAGCTTCTAGGTAGATCTCTCTAGTCCTTTGTGGCTCAACAAACAGCGTGTTGCCCCTTAGGGTTGTTAAGGAGTCACTCAATACGGTACCTTGATGATAAAGATCCATGAAAAAGACCAAAGTGTGTTTTTGAGTGTTGCGCTGGCAGCTCATCACCTCCAGGTTCTCACCATTAAAGCTCGGCTACTGTTGAGTTTACTCATAAAAAAGCAAAAAAAAAAGAAAAAGAAAACTCACCCAGAAATGGAGTAGAAATGGGTATTTGTATCCTCTGTCTCTGAGGCATAGATGCTACCCAGAGACTACCATCTGTGTTTCCATGTAATGACTCTTAATTTGAATTAATATAGCCGTAAAATGAAGATGGAACAAGTGGTTACGCCCTGATTCATTGTTGATACATGGATACTGTCAGTTGTGTTGTAAACAAAGTATGCCAGTTAGTACTGTTAAACAAAAGAGCATTTTTTTTTTTTTTTTTTTTACGGAGAAGGAAGCAAGATTTCTGTATTGATTGATTTAAAAGTGCAATATCTAAGAATCGGCCATCCATCAAATTCATCCTGAAAACCAGTAAGGGGGCAGCATATCACCAGATTAACTGCTAACTGCTTCTAACTGTGGCTTCCCTTAGCTACAGTGGTTGGCTCAGTTAGCTGTGCATGTAGTGGTTCGGACTGGGAGCCAGAAAGACGAGGGCAGTGACACGGCTAACACAGGAACTTACAGGGCCGGGGCGAGTGGGTTTGCAAACATAATATCGTAGTATTAAAACTAGTACGTATTCACCTTCAAATATAATATTATGACGTTGAAATTGATTAAAATGTTGAAATATTCTAAATATATACAACGTAAAATAAAAGTAAACGCACAGAAGCAAAACACTGTTTAAAAAGATAATCTTGGACAAACATGAAAGAGGTCATGTTCATCGGCCTTTCGAGAAGTTGTTAAGACATGTGCAGTAGGTCAATAATCTTATTATCGCCACACGCCTAGACATAGTATTTTTCCATTTTTATTATGACCAAGATGGGGGCATATCTTGTTTGATGAGCCGTAATGTAAAGTGCTGCTAAAATTCCCATGCTAATTTGTAGAGTGGCTGAAAGCTATGCACAAACACAGGGGGGAAACGGATTGAGTTGTTTGCTTAAATCAGGAAGGAGCCCATATATTTCTTACTTCAACAGGACACACTGTGTCCGCAAGTGAAAAATGTTGGTTAAAATACAGTATAACAGTACACAGGGAAAGGAAGAGTTTCAAGTGTGGCTCGGTTACAAAGCAATATGTGTCTCAAGTTCTCTAATATCGGTGAAACTAAGCCCCTATACTGTTTATACCAGACCAAATAAGCCTGGAAACAACAACACTAATTTGAAGAGTGCATTTTGTTGTTAATTAATTAAATTTTACATTTGAAAGACAAATGTGTTGTTTCTCATTTCAAGTTACTGCTTTAAAGCACTGTTATTTATTTGTGTATTTCTCACTTTGTGACAACTCCACAAAAAGCAGAATATCACATAAGTTTGACGTAATGTGTCCGTATAAAGATGATGTAAGCAATCAATCGACCGCTGACACATCCAGCAAGCACGGAGCAACATCGACCATTCATGTAGAGTCGCGTGTCTGACCGCCTGGTGAATGTAAATCTAATATTCGCTCGTTTTAGCTCTGTTTTGGACTCCACTACCCAAAAAAATATAACCTGATTTTAAGCCATAGTAATTTATGTCAGAATATTAAGTGCACCTTTTAAAAGCAACAAAGACACAGACGTGTGCCTGTCATAAATATGGTTTGTTATTACTTCAAAAATGACTGCCATTTGCACCTTTACTGCGGTGACTGCAGTACGCGTACTTTGAAAATACCAAGAATTCTCATGTATTTTCATTAAGAACCCTTCAATTAGAGGACGTGTCAGCATGGCTGCTGGTGCCTGGACAAAGTCAGTGGGCTGCTGTGGTCAGAACGACTTCCATTTGGCAGATGGCCAATGTTAATTTCACACCCTTTCCGGGGAAAGTTTAAAGTAACGCAGTATTGCCAGGAGAAAAAGGATGAGACAGGCTGAACAAATGAGAATATGAGAAGGAAGAGGTGACAGCTGATTAAGCATTGACTAAGTAATTGGGTGGAGGATGCGAGGATGAAGAATAAGCGACTGAACGTTTTTTTGTGAAGGGGTTAGGATGAAGAACGACGAGGAGCCGAGAATGAATGGGAGCGAAAGAGAGAGATGACACGCATTTCCTGTAGAATTGAGCTGAAGAGGAGCGAATGAACCAGAGGGTGAAAAAGAAGCCTTCACAAGTGATTTAACATCTCCTGGAGTGTCGTGAAGAGGTGGACGAGTACAGCAACAGTGCGGGGATGAGATGCAGCGACGTTTGCTCATCTTTGTTCAATGAATTTAAGAATATGGAGGGAAATATGAATGAGGGAAGTTTACTAGATGACTTAACCTCGTTTGTAATTAAGGGGATGTTGGTGTAAGACAAGAGCGGCAGTAAAGATCAATTATGGTGTCATGAAAGGAAAAGAAAGAAAAGATGGATGGAAATAGAACAGCATTTGGCAGAACAGCCCAGCATTCCTATAGATACGAGACAGAATTCACTTTTAAATATTTTCGCTCGGTAAAAAAACATTGCAGGTCATAGCATCGTGCCGGATAAAGGGGACACATACTAGCGTATCCACCTGTGTGTCACATTTCCATCATTGCTGAGTGGAGCTGGAACCGATAAATACCCATGTCTGCAGAGAAATTTGACGTGGGAATGAATGCCGATTGTGCATATTGCCATTCAAGGCAGAGGCCGGATGTCAGTGGGTGTTTTCATGCCGCGTGAAAGGGGAATCTGATTAGGGGTATTTTATCGTTTTTTTGCTAGTACCTTTTTAATGCCCGTCGCGCGGGTAAAGAGACTGATCGGACAAGCTGAAGATGACAAAACGTCAGTGTTTCATTTAGAAGTTTGGCAGGAAAAAAAAAGGGGTGATGAGGAGGAGGAGGAGGAGGAGGGTGCAAGAGGTGAGAGTTTACGGTACACATGCGTGGCCAGTCGCTTTGTAAAGAATCACTGCAGGGGGCGGATAGAAACAAGGTACGGAGTCTAGCCTTGAGTGTGGAACAAAGGTGTGAGGAGCAGGGAGACAGGTGACTAAGTGCTTCCTGTCCTCTGTGTGCGTTGGCGCAGCACTGAGTCACAAGTCAAAGAGGGCCAGACAACGATGTGCGGCATGGGCTATTTGGTTGCGTCTTTCTTTTCTCCGCCTTTCACTCCCTCACTCATTTCCTCCTGTCTTTTGTCCTCTTCCTGGTGAACTGCCTGATCCCGCTCTTCCTCTGCCTCGTTCTTCATCTTTCAGCCAAGGCCCTCACCCACTGCGCCGCGCTCCGTCAATGGTCTTTGTTAATGGCAAATCTTCCGCAGATTAATTTCAGAATGAGAGAGGGGAACGGGAGAATGGGAAGAAAGGAAGTCGAACTAAAGGGCTAAAAGGGATTTTCTCTTTTTTTTTTAGAATGTATTAATGGCCTTTTGGTGCCTGTTGAAAGCAAAAAAGGAAGGGAAAAAAAAGGTTATAAGTCACATTAGCATATGGTAAATTTCTCCCTCTCTGCAGAACAATTAGGAGGCCCATTTTATTAGCTGCCCTTTAACTTCGTCTGATGGAGCTTCAGTTTATACACCGTGCCATCCGAGCTTTCGTGATTCTTTGAACACAACTGTGCAAGTGAATCGGTTGTATATTACCAGGACATAATGCGACGGGCGGAAAGATGTGAGCTGGTTAAAGTTGCCATGTGTGAATAATAGGGTTTTTCATGTCATTCTAAAAACATTATCTGAAGATGTTTAGGAGAACTATCTGCGCGGGGCTCACAGCAGAGTTGAGAATTAGAGGCCCTTCACTGATACTACACAGCATTGACATTTCATCAACTTTTTTAAGTTCTTCATTCATCTAGGAGATATGGAGCTACATTATCCTTCGTTCGGTGTCATGTTTTCTGGCCACCTGGTCTAACATTCACTCCTACTACTACTTTAGCAGTAGTGATTACAGTCATTGGTCACTAAATGCTCCGCTATGCTGACCAGCTTGGTGCTGAGCAGGTAGTGTACAGTAGGTTTGAGTCTTTTTTTCAGAAAGCTTCCGCCTGCTGTGGCTGAAAACAACACTTTGAGAAGGTGAGAAGTGAACCAAAACTGTAATGTTGTGAGCTGAATGGCTTAACATGGAGCTGAAAGTGTCTATTATGCTCCTTAAAGGAATCCTATTATGCCTTTTCGTTTGTTTCCTTTTGTATAGTTTCTTGTGCATGCTAAAGATCTTGAAAGTTTAAATACCCAAAGTACGCGCCAACAGAAGCTCCTCTCTCCGACAAAGACTGCCTGAAACGCCTGGTCAGCAGTTCTGCCTTTAATTCCGTGACATCCTGACATCACACTGCGTCACCATGTCGCACATGTGCATGATTTATGCCCATATTTACGGTAAAGTTGAAACCAACTGGAAGCTGAAAACAAAACGGCGCCGATTTGAGACACAGTGAGCAGCGCTGGCTCGTGCATTTGTGATTTGACCAATCAGAGCAGTATGGGTATTCGGGAGGAGGGTCTTAAAGAGACAGGAGCTAAAACTTGTAAACCTATTCTAGTAGAAACCCAAAGCAAACTTCTGAACCTGAAAAGGAGCACGATATATCTCCTCTAAAGTCGAGGCAAGCTACAGATAAGGCCGATATTCTTTTGTGGGTTCAACACTACACACGAACCCTTTCACATTGTTTTAAGGACGTTTGTTTAAAAATGAAAGATGCTTGAGAAGAAGTTTTTTCTTTAGGTCTTGTAGTCCTCAGCCTGTGACAACATTATGCAACATAGTGTCGTGGTAAAAAGTTAACATACACCTGCAAAGAACATTTATATCATGGCGGTGTTGAGTTCCAATGGTTTGTACAGCTCTCAGGTTTCTGTGATGGAACGAGTGGAACACAAACTACTTTGTCACAACAAACATTCATGAAGTTTGGTTCGGTAATGAATTTATTATAGGTTTAAATATGACCAAATCGACATACAGTAATTACTAATATTTGGTTAAATGTCTCATGGCCAATTTAACCTCTGTTAGGCTTTTTTGATAGCCACCCACAAGCTTCTGGTAGTCCTCTGGTTGAATATTTAATATTGTTGCCCACCTGGCAGGCACTTCAGCACAGTTCACATGTTCTCGATGGGGCTCAATACAGGACTTTAAAACTTAAATTCTAGCCTGATTTAGCCATTCCTTTATTACTTTTGATGTGTGTTTAGGATCATTGTCCTGCTGGAACACTAGGCTGCACCCAAGACCCAGTCTTCTGGCTGATGATTTTAGGTTTTCCTGAAGAATTTGGAGATAAACCAAACTTCATTAATGTTTTTTTGTGATGAAGCAATACGTGTTCCACACATTCCATCACAGTAATGAGAGTTGTAGAAATCACTGGAACTCAAGACTGCCGATGATATAAACGTTCTTCTTGTTTATACACTTTTGACTGTGACTGTATATTTGAGGTGCATATTTGGGATTTTTTCGTAGAACAGTCGGTTAAGTCTTCCCATTGAAATGGCACAGGTTAGACAGTTTGATAGGAAAGCTCAGCAGTGTGTGACAGCTACATCCCAGAGGGAAAACCTTTTTGGAGGGGATTTTGACAGAGGGTGAATTTCACCTCCACCGGCAATTGCCAGATGCTTTCTAAATGTTGAACCTCCACAGGATGCACAATTGAACAGGCTCACGAACCAGTGGCACTCTCCCAGGTACTGAGATTAGAGTTGTCATGTAAACCACGGGGGGGATTGTCACGCGAGAGGTGACGCGAGATTTGCCCGCGGACTGCGCAGAGCTAAAGACAAATGTGAAGTGTCAATTTTACGAGGACAAAGGTTCAGTTCTGCCTCAGTTAAATGATAAATTGCTGCATATGTGCACGTTTCCTCAACCACCCATCTGTTGAAAATGCCAGATTAACAGTTCCGCGGAGTGACACTAGATGGCAACAAAAGCCCGTTCCATGTTTCACTGATGTTTTTTTTTTTTTTCATCAAGGTGGGAGCATCTCTCTCCTTTCTTCTCTCTTATTCTGTCTGTTGCTTTGTCTCTCTCAACATCGTGCACTCTATTAAGTTACATTGTCAAGTGTGAAATCCACTCGTCGGCAAGCCAGTTACAAATGTTGTTTCCCATGTTAATCTAATAATCTGCCTAATCCCTCTTTGCACAGTGACCTTTCATTCCTTCTCTTATTGTGATTACTTCAGTGTTTGGTTGTAATGGCACAGCGAAGGTGAACATTTTTATTATCGAGCTCAAATTGTTTTCGTCTTCGGGGAAGTTGTCACTTGAGCTGCTACGAGCCGTCAACGTTTTTTTGTCATTAATGAGTATCGGTGTGTCGTTCCACAGGAAGTAATTATCTTAGTTTAAATGAATTAACTGAGTGAGTTTTACTGTCACCACGGTCGCTACCCATTCATGCTCGGATTTCTTTCTTTTAGAGACACTTTTGTTTGTGAGTCGTAAAAAGTTAGCTCTCCCCCGGCGAATATTTGAAAAAGCAGTGCGTCATTTACATTTATTTGGCTGTTGAGCCGCACGGCACGGCTGGATATTTTAATGACTCGCCGTCTTCTATCGCTCAGCGCGTTATAAAACGTATATGTCGCGCTTACAGTTCCAACACAACTGCCTCGTTAAGGTGAGAGACTTGCACCGTGTCTATACAGGAGGCGTAAGCGCGAGCAGCACTTCAGCAGAGCAGTGGCAGCGGCTTCAGTGTTCAGACACGGGATGCATTCAGGCACAGGATTGAGTGTAGAGCGTCTGAGTTTTGACGGTGCTCAGGGCCCAAACAAAGGGCGAGCTGTTGCGCGGCAATGTGAAGACAGACAGATTTATTAGAAGATAAGCATCGAAAGACAAGTATGTGTGAGACGGAAGACTGATAAATGCTGTCAGTCAGCCCAGCATGAGGAACATTTTAAGATCAGAATACTCCAGCGGAGCCAGTCCTGCAGTATGAACTCAAGTGCTTTTGCCCTCAAGTGTTTTTTCCTGACATGGCAACATGCAGCTCAGATTAATTACCTTGATCAGTCACCAGCTGAGATGGATCTGATGAGTCCTGACACATCTATTCCTGTTACACTTACAGTTACGAGAAGACTGTCTAAACAATCGCCTCATTAATTAATTACCTTTACTGTGTGATGTATGACCACTGCCCTTTTTTTCCTGAAACTTTTAATTAGTTTGCAATTTTAGGAGATTAAATTGACTCAACTGACCGGGTTCTTCTTCATCAACGAAGGTGAGGTGGGGTTCCTCCACTATAAAATGCTGCAGGAAAGTCTAATCGGGAAGATGTTCGCACTAATCAAAGCTGTTTCATTGACATTCATGAACTACTCTCTGTTCATTAGTGCGATACCATACTGTTTTCTTTTTAAAATGGTACTCCAGCCATTTATTGTTGTTCTTCCATAAGATTGGGGAACTAATGGGGCCACCAACAGAGGAGGCTTTAACTCTGTCGGATATCTACATTCCTCATAATCCACTGCAGTAGAGTCTTCCATTGAACCCTCGCTTGCCTGATGGACACCCCGCATCTTTGAATTCCACAATCCACTGTGTGTAATGCAGACTTTTTGTTTATTATTTTAAGTTGCAAGCTGAAACTGAAATGACCTCGATGAAGTCACTGTTGATTATTCCAATTTGAATCGATGATCGACATTGATTCATAATATCCTAAGGTTGATGGATAGACATGAACTCTGAAATATACATCACTTTGTACGGGACACGGTGCATTCAAGTTCAAGCCTTATCAACTGAGAAAGCTATATTAACAAAGGTTGTTAGAGGATTTATTTCTTGTTTCCCTTTGTTGAAACACAAAGGCCTACATCTGTCGCCACTGTAATTGCTCTTTCACCACAGCAGTTATTTAATAATTAGATGCTAAAATCATTACGGCATCCTGTTCATTCTTCCACTTTAATCACAAATCTCTGTTTCATTTAATTTCCAATGTAAACATTAGTATTTTCAATAATGCGGCAGTTTAGATGTATTCTTGCACCATTTACAGCATCACTTCTCTCAGAATCTCTTTCACATCCGAGCAGAATTGGTGTTGTTACTGAATTATCCCAGAACAGAATCCATATTAAGTCAGACTGAATCAGAACCTTGTGTATTGGAAATAAAGCGATTTGGAGAATCAGTGGGGATACGCAGCTCAAATCACTACGACATCATCGGGGGTATTTCATTAATTTGCTTCATCATGTTCCTATATTTGGTTAAATAATGAGTTGCAGCAGGTACTGTAGCTTTAGGGCCTTTTAAACCTTGGGATCTTTGCTATAACTTTAGGCTAACATCTGCACTGATGTGTCCCCCTCCCCCCCATGGGCCCTTCAGGGTTCCTGAGGTTTTCACATCTTCAGTCTAAATTTTCACATTACCTCATACTATCATCATTAAAAATGTGTCGCGGCGCTGCGCTCTGCGCTTGTTCTCTGTTTCACTTATCTTCTGTATTGATGTAATAGTCATGAAAGTACTACATATTTAAAGCCCTAGCACAGAATTCCGCTCACGTCTCAGGAACGCTTCCCCTCGGCAACACCGTGCATCACCACAAAGACCATCGGGCCAAGCGTTAAGCGAAATTCCTCGCGTTTTTATTCCCGGGGCGGCATTGTGAGGCGGCAGCACCGCTCGAGAGCGAGATGGCGCCGGGATCCCACTCGTCTGTCTGTCTGTTTGTCAAGCGGCCCTGCTGGAATGAGCCAGATGTCGGCTCTGATTGGACAAACCTGCCTCTCTCGTTTATACCTAAATCCATGTAATCAGCTGGAGATTCTCTGCTGATGGAGCGACAGTGTTGTCTCTCTCTCACACACACTCAGGAAACTCATTCAGACTTTGGTTAAGGGTGTGAGCGAAACAGCTGCTTACACACGCACGCACGCACACACACACACACACACACACACACACGGGAGGGAAGCAGACTGAGGCAGATGGGGACATGCTTCATTATAGCAGTACATATGAGCTGGTGAGTAGCTTGATGTTTTCTCATGTAGTCCTCTGACTGCTTATTTAGTCAGACATATGGTAATACACTGCTATTATGCCGTTTAGATGAGTGAAAAACAGGTTAAATGAGTTGCCTTGTTTAGCACACCGGTTTTGTCATGAATATCAATAGATTCACATCCATCAAGCAATTTAAAGTTATGACTGTATGAATGTAAAACACACACACACACACACGCCTTAACTGTACGCGGACGCGCGCGCTGCACAAAATGCATTCGTTCATTTAGACGTATGAACTCACGCGCAGTTAATCACAGAGCTTGTTCCTGTGTTTTGGGGCGAAAAACGCCTAGGAGGGAGAAGATTAAGAAAAGTGAAGGAGGCGGAAGTAAAAGTGGAGCGGAAAGGGGAAAATGACGCGCGATGAAAGGGTGAAAAGGGAACGAAAGACCGTAAAAAGAGAGCGATAAAGGCGAGAGGGAATGTTGGGAAATGAGGGTGCAGGGGAGATGGGGAGGCGTCAGGAGCGACGGAATAGGAGGGGACAGAGGTGAGTGAAGGTGGGGTGCAGATAAGCCCGCGGTTGTATCAGTAATTGTCATCTGCAGGCACTGACATGGTTCTGCATGTAAAGCTATTAGGCTGTCTGTGTGCTCAAAAAGCCAGCTTCCCTCACCGCGTTCTCTGATAGTCGGTAAGGTGAGCCATTAAGCAGGCAGGCAGACAGGTCCTGCAAATCTTGGTACTCTGAAAAACAGGACACACTGAGAAAAGAACAGACATCAGGCTAGATTGCTTTTTTTTTTTAATTTACCAGTGACTAGTGAATTAGGGCTTCGCAATTAATTGAATTATTATCAAAATAGCAGCCAGTGTAATATCCAAATCGCAGAAGCTGCAATTTTTTTTGACACAGGTAAAATGTGTGACAAAACAGCATTATAATGAAGCACTGTAGTTCTGCAAAGATGCCCTGACTGACAAATCTTGTTCCGCAGATGTAAGAAAACATGTGCGTTTTGGACGGACCCCAAGAAATGTCACATCATGATGTTAAAGGAGACCTATTTAATCATTTTCAGGTTCATGATTTTAATTTGTGTTACTGCTAGAATAACTTTACACTCTGCAATGCTCAAAAAAATGCATCAGCTTTCTCATCCTGTCCAGCGTAGCAGTACTGTATTCCCCCCTCGGTGTCTTTAAGCCCACTCCCTCCCAACAACACCTGCAGCGATTGGTCAGCTCGCACACGCCTGAGCCAGCACTGTTCTCTCTTGTTATGTTTTCAGCGAATCTCGGCATGAATTATGCAAATGTGTAACACGGTGAGGCATTGTGCTGTCAATAAGTCACGGACTTGAAGGCGGGAATACCGTTGAGGAGGTTCAGGCGCTTTAAAAACTGTGTTTTCG
>OMLP01000938.1:2527-14368 GCA_900302685.1 Spondyliosoma cantharus | reverse complement strand
TGTGTTTTCGGGGGGGGGGGGGACAATCTCCTGCTGGTGCGGACTTTGGGCTGTTTAACCTTCATGACATTTAACATGCACAAGAGCACACCGCAGGAAAGGAAGAACATTTAAAAAAAACATAACAGGTGATAAAGTTTTTTTTTCCAGTGAAAATAAAAATTGTGATGTAAAAATGATCACATTGCAGTTGCTATTTCTACATATATGTCAGCATAATCACAATGTAATCATTTTTAACTATATTGTACAGTCCCATAGTGACAATGTTGCTGCAAAATCAGCTTGTCTCTGGCACTTTGACGTGTCTATAATTGACAGAAAGGCCCATATTCACATAAGAGAGGAGTCAGTAGTACGCTATAGCTCACTGAAGCAGTTAATGGGTGATACTGTGTCATCATAACCTGAACTGCAGGGCCCATGTCTAAACATCTCGATCTGTTCCCTACATATCTAATTCTAAGTGACAATAATGACCAACTTGTCCTGATCTTGAACATCAGTCATGAGTAGACAACTTGGAATACTGAGGGCCAGTTTTTCATGGATTCAGGGATATGATTAACATTTATATATGGTTCTTTACCGACACTGTTGATCACTGAGTTACCAAAAAACAATTTAAAAAAAATATAATTTTGAGACTGGGAAGTTTATTTGCATTCAGATCAAAGACATAACCGGCACAGAGTCTTAGCAGTACATCTGCTGGCAAAAAGCAGTGTGGCTACGAATGATGTAGCTTCTTATTTTTGGGAGTGAATCACAAACCATGAGCAAGTAAAAATATCAAATCCTGTCAAATCGATTATGTTAAATTGCATTACATTAAATCACAGCTGAATAGAGAAGACAGTTTGACATGTCACAGTATGAGAAAACACGTTTAAATAATCAAATTAATGGCTGAATTCCATTTACAGGCTTCCGTTTGGTATTGTGCGCGCTGACTCACTGTCGCACCGTCACACCGTCACGGCCTGTCGGGAAACTTGAACACCTGCTTTTCCTACTGTGACATGTCAAAATGTCAAATCCTATTAAAGTCAAGCCTGGATTCTAGAAATTTTAAATGCAGTACAATTTTTGATTAGATCTATGATTTTGGTGAGTCACAAAAAATGTATATTTAGTGCATTTCATATTTCAATAAAGTCGTGGGCTGTTTGGATTAGCAATTCAAATTTAAACACACAAAAACCTTAACTGGGACAAGTTAAATCACTCCTCAAACTTCCGGTAACAACACGATGTGTAAAATCCTCGAGTTTGGCAAACGTACCCGGTATAGGGGATGATGCAAACGGTACAGAATTTAAAGATGAGAATAGTGGCTCAAAACATTAACACTCATCAGACCAAAGAGAACTGGACCAATCATGGCGATCCAGAACTCGTTTAATCAGCAGTTGTAATGATTAGGATTTCTTTTCAAAAATTGTCAGGCTTCAAACATTCCTAGTTTTGTTAAAACAAAAAAACAGTGAAATAAAAAAATGCCAAAAAAAGGCTCCCTTTGGTTGGTACTATTAATTTTCAATAGAGTGTGTGTCTGCTCAAATTTCAAGGTTCGTCTTGTTTTTATCTCCTCTTGGCCTGACCACACATGGTGGTATGGAGTACAAACATAAGACAAAACCATAGTACAATGGTGAACAACCGGAATAGATTCCATGCACAAGAAGTTATTTAAAGAAAGGCACAACATTACTCAAAAATACTCCCTAGTTTACATGCAATCTTAGGTTTATCTGCATTAACGGTACTGTGTACATTTAAACATAGACCGATGATTAGCGAAGTGATCGGTCATAGTAAAGGGAGTAAAAACTACAGGTGGAGGAGGGGAGGATGAGCAAGGAAAGGACTTTGGCCCACATTGTCGCGCTCCTTCCTCCGCGTAGCTGCCTGGCTGTAATTATCAGTCGGATTATTATTGAGTGCTAATTTATTGCCTCGCTGGGAGCTATGTGTTAAATAAACGCAGCAGAGTAAATAAAGAGAGGGGGAGAAAGAGGGAAAGGGAGAACAGACTGCTGCTGCTATCAGATGGCAACACAGCGCGCGCGCACACACACACACACACACACACACACACACACACACACACACGGGTCACATCCTCAACCTCTAAGGTGTTTTGCTCTCACAGTTTGGGTGCACCATACAGCTAAACGTGTCCATATTTCAGAAATGATTTCACGTTGGGATTTAAACGAAAATATCTCCATACAGCATATTGCAGGTTATGATAGAGTAAAATTCTGTCTTTGTTTAAATACCACTCGAGCCACACAGGCGATAACTCCTAGCCGTGTCTAAATAGTGTGTGATGGGTCGGTAGCAGGCAAGTTTTTTAGAAGCTGTACAGTAGTCCAGACATTAGCAATGACATCAGCACTGTATATACTGTATACCCCACACTGTAGTGTATATAACAATGGACTGTCTGGGTCTGGGGGCCCCGCAAAGTTAGCTAGACGTATTATCACCAAATTAGGACTGATATACTCCTGGATGCTGTTTTAAGAGTAGGTGGGAGTGACTGAGCTAGTGTGTAATTCAGTGAGTGTCCAAAAGCCTTCATTCAGTGTCAAAGAGAGTGTGTGTTTGTATGGCATGCTCCACAAATGTAACCTGCGAACACAGTATTATCTAAAGGTGGGAATTTGTCTGTGAGAATGTGTGTTTTCAGTGTTTCAAATATGTGATTAACATGTCTGAGTCTGTGTTTGATAGGAGTTCGAGTGTAGTGGGGTGTTACTGGAAAAATACAGTCTGGGCCTGGTAAAGCTCTGTGTTCCAGGGATGTCTAGAGTGACGGCTTTGACGACTGTGGTTCGGCAGGGGAAAGGGACCTGACATCTGGTGCAGAAGTGGGGAATGTATGAGTGGTGCAAAGAGAGGAAAAGGGAGGGAACGGGGGAGTGGCAGCACAAAATAAGCGTGAATAGTGGAAGTCCAGTAGATGCATTCTTTGAGATAACGAGGCCTTTTTTTTGGGTGGCGCAACAACCAGAGCAGAAAGCTTTCCGTTCATCCAGACAAGATGGATGTTGTGTTTTCTATTATTATTGCTTTTTTGACTGGTAACTGAAGCAAATCTACTGGCCACTTTAACTGGTGGCTGTTGCTAATTGTGAGCCCTGGGCTTGAGCCAGAGAAGGTTATCATTGAGGATGGTATATTAATTGTTTCCCATGTACTTGCCTTGCATCTGCTGCACATATTTTATCTATGCCCTGACGTTTAACTCACATCAAAGCTGTAAGAACCTTGGCTTTAATATCTATCAATATCAGTGTCTTCGTTATCTTTTTCAATATCTTCAATGTTTTTGTTAAGCGAGGCGCAACTTTAAGGGTATACTATGCAAAATGTGTTGTTTGCTGTTTGTAAACACAGCAATCAAAGTTTGCGCCACCTCCCTGTAGCCAGGGTTAAGGGAAAGTGCATGAAAAGCGAGAGCAACGTTAGCAAATACAAAGCAGTTTTTTTTTCTTCTAATTGTTGCATGGCGAATACCATCCGAAGCACAAACACACACATTTCGTGTGATTGCAGCAGAAGTTCGCACTTTATTCTCTCCACTCATCCCTCTCTGCTCTGTGCTTGCATGTGTAGCTCAGCCCTGCTCCCAGTCAAACAGACACACAAGAGATTGATTGACTATTTTTTATGAACTCCCAACCTCCCAACCTTACACCCAGAAATTATGATGTACTGCAGTTTACATACATATGAGTGATTGTGACTACATCAAATAATCAAAACAAAACATATATACATACCTTGCTGAATGACTGTTTCCCCTGCAATGTGAGTTACTGGAAACATGGCATCAAATATGTCACTGAAGTAGAAAGAGACAGACAGGGAAGAAGAGGGGAGAAGGAAATAACATAGTTATTACCAACATACCGGCTATTATGGTGCATTACTCACTCACAGAGACGAATTGTCCTCAGTCAAATTCAGTGAGAACATACACAGTTTACTCCAACAAATCCCCCACAGCTTCATTATTACTAGATGTCTATAACTAGAGGTGTTTGCACTTAATGCAGTACCAAACACAAGAGAATATCATCATCAGACATCAGATGAGCATAACAAAGCTTCAGCCACTTTCTCTGCATCTTTACATCCTATTAGTACTGCAGATAGGCTTAAACATAACTATGTGCTATTTCAGCACACGATCAAAGCCTTTATATCTGAGTGTATCTTTGGAAAGAGGCGCTGAGAAAACAAACAAAATGACGGCTGTGCCTAAGCACTTAATTTCTGTTTCAGCCCGGCAGGGAAAGCGCCTGTTAGACTGTTCCTAATCGGGCTGTTTAAATGCATGAAGCCTGAGCAGATTAAAGTTCCTCTGCCGAGATGTGTTGGGACAAGAGAAAACTTTAGTATCCTTCCTCTCCTCCTCCTCTCTGCTTGTCTCTCACCTCCAGGGTATATTTATCTATCTAATCAGTTACATACCACCCGTCTTATAGAGAAATATAGAAAAAACAATAAAAGAGGGTCAGGCATATATCAAAGACATACAAGACCTGCTGAGTGAATGTGGGGCAAGTTTGAGCCCGTTCTCGTTTAAGCATGTATGTCGCTGAATGTGTGTTTGCACCAGTCTGCCTGCTTTTGAGTATATACTGCCTATGAAAACACACAGGTTTTCACAAAATGATGTGTGGGTGTTGAATATTTCTGTTCTTGTGGCTATGCAGCACCTAGATATGAAAAGGCTTACACAGCCAAATAAACCTTGCTGCACACTGCTCACATAAATTAGTTGCTTTACATGAACCTCAAGGTAAAAAAAAAAAAAGAAGAAAAAGTGCAGGTCAACAGATGTTGAGGAGAGATCTGAGGATGTTATTGAGTGGTTTTGGAAGTGAACGGACCCTGCTGGTATTTGTTTATGTGACACTGAATAAAAAGCAGACTTCAGGAGGTGGATTTGGGCCAACTATACCCACAGGTAGGCCCTGTGCGGTGCAGCTGGCCACTGACTCACACATTGCACACGCACAAACACACGTTGCAAGTGCGCAAAAAACACATCCGCTCTTTGAAGTGTACAAGCACAGGCTAAAAGATGCACAGACACACTTTGGTGATTTCACGTACAGCACGGCTTCCATGCGCATACGTGGTACTACACATGCAACCGGTGCATGTCAACACACTCGCGCACATATTCAAGCACATGAAAACATGCATATTGGCACGGTCTCATAGGACACGCAAAACCAAAAGGCTTTGATGGTGATTAGTCAGGGCAACATCTGCAGGAGCGCCCTCAACTCTCCTCACGTCCGCGACCACCTGCGCTCGGCATGGAGTCTGTTGATTCAGGGGGTTTTGAAGCAGTTGGTTTCAGGTCATGTATAACTAATAATGAGCGGTTCAGAAAAGAATTTCCTTAGCAAAATATTTTTTTTTTTTTGGGAAAAAATGCCACGAGAAGAATCAGCACATACAGGTCATTAACTTTGATTTAATTCCCTGAATTAATTAAATCAAAATATATTTCAATGCTTTCTAACTCAAGACAGGTTCTTCTTTAGTATGAGCTCTTTCTTGATGACAGTATTGATGATGATGATGATGATGATGATGCATCACGCAGCTAACAGGATGCTCATGACTGATGCACGGTAAGAGGATCAAAGGCGAGTAAACCTGCGTTTGGGTAATTACCCTTGACCACCTCTCTCTTTCCATGCCCTGCCTCTCACTGAATGCATCGCTGAGCACAACAAAGACACTCGTGCAGGTAATTGCTTCCCCTCGTCTCTACCTGTCTCTCTTTCCCTTTCTTCATCCCAAACTTCCTCCCTGTCTGTTCTCGATAACTTTTTCTCTTCCTCTCCCCTCTCACTTACCCCTTTCTTCCCTCTACTTCTCCCGCCGCCCTGCCTATTTCTCTCATCTCTCGCTCTATCACCCCCCCCTCCTTGCCTCTCCCAGATGAAGTGATTAATCTTGTCCTTTCCGCTACCTGTAGCCCCTCTGACCTCATGAAAAGGCAGAACCACCCTCTCCTGCCCCCCTTAACAATGGATGTGCTGTTCTAACAGAGACAGACAGAAAGAAAGAGGGAGAGACCCTGCAGACTCTGAAGGGGCTAGGAAGTTCACCTCCACCCTAGGGAGGGAGACAAAGCTTCCGTCATGGTTGAGCTATGTGGAGGTACTTCCCTGCAACACATGCTCCTTTACATACACACATGCATGTAAGAATATCTATTGAAAACCCATATAACTGTCCAATTGTTAATTACTTACATCATTCTCATCTTACTTGTGGTTCTTACAATCTGCCCCATCTTTGCACATACTCAATCCCTGCCCAGATGACATCACACAGTGGAGTACACTGCCTGTATATGTTTGTTTGTCGCACAGGATGTAGCAACAGAGATAAAAGCATTTGTATAATAATCTAAGCAGCAATCACGGCGGTGAAGCAGCAGTTTTTATTAGGGATGTCAGGTTTTTTTTACCCCGATCCCAATCCGAGTCCTTTAATATTTAGTATCTGCTGATACCGAGTCCCGATCCGATACTTAGCCTTAACTAATATTTTCCTGGATAATACAGCTGCATTAAGAAAAAAAGTACCTGCATCCAAGCTGTTACCTTTTTAGGTTTTTTATTTTGTTGAAACAAAGTATACACGTTCAAATGGCTCTTTCTTATTCTGCATATGCTATTGCAACATTGGCCTACCATCTTCCTTGCTTTAGCAGGTGAGTCTGGGACGCTGCACTGTGACAGCAGACCCTCGTGTGCAGCCAGCTGAAGTTTGTGCGTGACGCAGCCCACGCTTGGTACCTCCATATCATCCATTGCTGTTTTTCATATTCCTTACGTTGTCACGTAAAATGACGTGGACGCGTTGCTTGTCTATTTCACACGCGTTCAGCATCTCCTCGATTGCCTGTTTTACATGCTCTGCTGTATGAGACCCACGAAATTAGTGCGCTTAACTGCGCTGTAACTCGAAAGTGGATCAATGTAATGTAACGCCGAGACCATAGGGCATACCGGGGATTCAAAAACTCCAGATGACAAAGAAAACCCTGATCCTCTGCCACGGAGATGAGCTGGTTATCAGATCGATTCATTTAATTACCTTCTCTGTAATATTTTATTGTACCAAATGAGTAGTATTAAATGCAGCTCTTTTGTTACCCCCTTGCGAAACGGTCATATTGCAGATGTTACATGTCGCAACTGGACTGCTTTCGCTTTCTACTTTAAGTTATTTCCACACTGCAGACATTTTATCCACAAGTTTGCCAGAGTAACGTTACGTGCGTTCTGCCACAAATTGTGCTCTGACGTAAAAAAAGAAATCGGCCTTGGGTCCACGTTCAAAATTGCCGATCCCCAATCGGTGGAAAAATGCCCATATCGGCCCCAATTCCGATCCTGCAGATCGGATCGGGACATCCCTAGTTTTTATTTCAGGGGAGAAACTGAAGATGCCAAAAGATGCAATCATCTCGGATGGAAGTGACATCAAAATTGAGACAATTAGAAAGAAGAGACACCTTTTTCGTAACACCCTGCATTGTGTTGAGCTCATCGTGGAACTGTGGCTTTTGTAAAAGTGCAAGTTGATTTACCAAGCCGTTCTACAATGTGGCTGCCACCTCAGGTTGCAAGTTTATGTGATAGGGAAGGTTTATGTGAACCTTCGCTTTCTCACACACATGCAGACAACAACGTAGCAACAACCGACTATTGTTCTCAAACACCCATTAAAGCGTGGTTAGCTTAGGGGATTTCAGTCATTAATGACATGAAATCAGGCCTGCTTGTTGTAGCTGGATTGCTTGTTGTTCTTCCTGGTTGGTGTTTGCCAGCCTCCCTCGCTCAACTCTCCCCTCCCTCTTAATCTTTCCTACAACACAGCTGTTTATTTGTTCAGCAGCAGACATCTTATCTCTTACATTACTACATCAACACACAGCACTACCATTATGCCATTAACACCAAAGGACTCTTTAACAGCGCGGCGTGCCGCCATGTCTTTGTATTTCTTAATGGGCCGCAGAATGTTGGGTTACACAAGCCCTTGATGGGGAACTCATCCAGAATGCTCGCTCGTCTGTTTGGAAGAGGTTTTGCAATAACTGAAGCAATCAACAACTGCACCGCATATGGGAACTTCCAAGCTCTCCAAGATGTCTCTTGGCTTGGCAGTGATGTGCCACTGGTTTGGCTGGCACAGCGTTCATGCCTTAAGTGCTTGAAAGATTAATTTTCACTGACACAGTTGATAGTAATTCCGATGGCTGTTTCTGGCTCATCAGAACAATAGCCATGCAACTCTGCACAAGTCCATGACATATACACACCAAACTTACGCCTGAGTTGTACAACATGTGTACATTTTGTTGGTTGAGGGGTGAGATGGTGAATACTGATCACTGGGAAAGCTAAAGTTCAACAAAAAACTGACAACCCTAGGTTTTGTATTTACATAATAATTTAATAATCTTGTGATTAAGAGGGAGATTTTAGAATGAGTAAGGCATTGTGTGTGTGACATAATGTTTCCAGGAGTCCTGTCTGCACCTGAGTGACTTGGGAATGTTTAACAGAATTAATGCTGCATACTTACTTTAGCCCACCTTGAATTAAAAGCTAGATTGTGATTACTCAGCATAATGTGCAAAGCGCAAGCAAACTCATGAAAACATAAATTAGATTTTCACTGATGATTGAGGTTAACAGATTTAGTTTACAAGCCTATAGTGTGACTCATCATGGTAATATCAGAGTAAGATGGAAAAGCAGCTTAATGAGGCTGACAAAGTGATGTGCAGTTTAGTGTCCAGTTTAAAAGTTGAGCACAACCACATGGAAGAACCAACTCACCCCACTGAGCTCTTTTAGTGTGGACACGATGAAAGCTGTTTTTCTAATTACATACACCAACACACATATAAGCATGTACACACACAAACACACACCACTGACAATAGGCTGTAGTATGAGAGAGTGAGTGAGAGAGAGAAAAAAGGGGGAGATGAAGGAGTTATAATTATAAAGCACTGAAGCATTTAGGGAGGATATTTATGACATGAAAGCGCTTGGCACGCGCCCTGTCTCTCCCTGGAGACCTGGCGCAAAAAATTACGGGACCAGGCCCTGCCAGCTGCTGCCCATTTCTTTCAACTGGCCTCAATACTCTGAGAGTTGTGACCACTAAGATGGTCAAGACGCATCACAAAAATCCCCTCCAACCACCAAATCCTCAATAGTTTACTTCTAAATGACAGTACAGTGGGGATGTTGCATAATGACAAAAGAGAACTTACATTTGAATTTCATTCAAACTACTTTTTAAAGATTTTTATGGCTTATGATTTAACCAGGCATATCTCTGAGAAAATAATTCATGTTAATGTGCACTCATGTCTTGTGACTAAAAGGTAAGAAGATGATGGTAAACTCAGTTCATCTTGCATCATAAAGTCTTATTGGAATGTACACTGCTGAAGATTTACTTCACTGCTCCTCTCTTAAAATATGTTAGGTTGAGCTTATTTTGGAATGATTAAACAAGCTGCTACTATTTGTTCGTGCTGTTGAGAACTGGCCTATACTGAGCGTACAGGCAGCCATGCAGCACAGAGGTGGTCCTGGAGGTTTACAGGTGGACATAACAGTTTATGGCTGGTGGCAATGACCACTTAAAGATGGTCAACAATGTGGGAGGAGAAAGTAGGCCAGTCGAGGAGAAAGAGAACTCTCACTTTTCTAAAAACTCAACCGGCCCCTTAAATCTATTTGAAACTGAAAAGAGCTTTGGACTGATTTTCCAGTGTCAAAGATCAAATGAACGTTCTCATTCGTGGAGGTCTAAAGTTAGAGTGCGCTGTGTGATTAAATGTTGTAAGTTGTATTTAACACCAGCAGAGTGTAGGGAGCACACTGTGTTAAACCCACACACCTGGACCTGGTGGATTTATAAGGGGTGTAAACCTGCATGCATCCTGTGGCCTCAAAATGTAGACGTGTGTCTCACTATGTGTGCACCGTAAGACCAAAGCACCTGAGGGCCAGGCCGGGTGATCTGTGTGACCTGAACACTGCTGCTAAAACCTGCTGAAGCAAACGGTGTCATTTGTATGTACTGCAATGGTCAGATCACCTGAGAGAATGACACGAAGATTGATTCAAGTTTTACATTTTTTTATCTCTAATTTCAAATTCCAAGTGCATTGGTGAGGTGCGGCACATTGTAACACATGGTTAAATCCTTATATCTAAGCGTCAATACTTTGATGAGATCCAATGTTTCAGCCCTTTCAAAAGCCAGTCAACACTTTGTGATTGATTAAGCCTGGTCAAATACATACTTAGCTTGCAAGAGAGCTGGATTCGCAAGATCGCAAGAAGATGTGGCCGAACAAGTGATTTGGCTCTATCAGCGTCCTGTGAATAACTGCTGGCAGCTCGAGCAGGGTTTAAGTGTGATGACCACTGAGAAAACCGACACAAACATAACAATGGCTGCAGTGCAGGAGGTTAGATGTTTTTCTTTATTGGAAGAAGAGCAGAGACAAGGCTTTCCTTAATGGGAAAGGATCGAAATAAAAAAGATGTGTACACTCTTGATTTACCAACTGGCTCTGCATACATTGCCATGTATGAATTGCAAGGTGGTGCCCTTTTCTGTACAATTTCTGAGGAAGACTTCTCAGATAGTTCTGTGTAACAAACCATCTGGCACATCACACTAAATACATACTGGGCCAGTCTGCAGACTCGAGGGAGTGCATAGCTGATGATCCCATTTCTATAAACTCCCAAGCCTTTAATTAACTCTTTTCTAAGAATACAATATGGAACCTTTTTATGTATATTTTGTTGAGTTGTGTAGCTACATTACCCAATATGTTTCCAACAATGAATAAATGCAGAAAAAAACCTAATTTAACTTAAGGTATCAATGTGTTTCATTTGGTCACTTTTTGCCATAACTTCTGGAAAAAGATCAGACGATACGTTCAAGTGTTAGAAAGGAAGTAGGCAAACGTGACTCAAATTAACAAGAACAAAACTTTACAATGTTACTTCATCTGTGAACATTTGATTTTAATCAAAATCAAATGTACTGATATTGCCCAAAATCACAATCACATTGCCTCAGTGGGCTGTGACTGCCCTAAGGGAGTTGGTGGAATATACTTTACAGCTGTGCTGTAAACACAAACAGTCACTGATTCAGACAAAAAAACACTTTGCAGCCAGTGATTGCCAATGTGGAGGAAAGACTAACTGACACAGTAGCTTTCCTCAAACCTTTGAGCTTATTTGAAGCAGTAGTCCTCAGATAAAATATATGACTGAACTACCATTGAACCGGCACTGACACCTTGGACCCTGCAAGCTGCCAAAGCCAACTCCATGAGAGGGCAATTTGCCCTTATCACCTCCTCCTCACCATGCTCAGTACTAAGCACCAGTGTTTTCCTCACACTGTCTTGTTGCTGGCATGGCAATGGGAAGAGCAGGCTTGGAAATGTTGGTTTAGAGGGGGAGGAAAGTTGAAACAAAGGCAGAAAAAGACGATAGAACAAAAATAGAAAGAAAGAGATTTCACTGGGAAGAGCACAGGGCTATTGAGAAGCAGCCAGCTGATGCAGCGAATACCAGACAGCTGAGACCTTCTACATGGCCGAGCTTAATGAACACCTTGTTCACATTTGCTTGTACATAAACAAATAAACACACGCTCACATATGCAAGCTTAAAAAGGCACATTTACAACGTCTGAAATCAGGTTTAACAGCAGCAGCGATAATGACGC